>JACCGJ010008055.1:0-45815 GCA_013407085.1 Atriophallophorus winterbourni
TGATTGCGGTGTCGCGACGCACTGCGGTGTTGTGACGTACTGCGGTGTTGTGGCGCACTGCTGCGTCGTCTCGAATTGGAGTGAATGCGGGTTCCAGCATAACGCGTCAGATTTGCTATAGAGAGTTCAATTCTGGATAGTCGTTCTGACAGACTTTCTGTGGATTTTAAGGGTTCATTGGGGATTAATGGCTTGGGTGACTCAACTTGCTGGACGGTATGATGTCCGTAATATTCGTTGATTTTATCCGCTATATCAGCAAGCTCATCCAACGTGGAACAGGTGGCAGAGGCTGCTAGGATGGACGCCATGCTTACAGGTAGACATTTCAACAATAATTGACGAATGATAGAGTCATCGACCTTTGAGTCCCCAACCAATGCGCGCATATGGCGAAGAAGCTGCGAGGGAGTGCGATCACCCAGCTGAACACTTGAGAGAAGCTGACGCAATCTGCCCTCTTCCGATATATTGGTTCGCTTCAAAACAGCGGCCTTGAGTAGATCGTAAGGGGTTTCAGGAGGCATGACATCAATTACATCAAAAACCTCTGCGACAATCGCAGTGGGGAGAGAATTCGAAGCATACAGATACATCGTGTCCTGTTTCGTAATTCCTCTGAGCCGAAATGTGTTTTCCATCAGACGAAACCATGCACGCTGTTTAGTACCGTCAAAATTATGACAAGGGACAACAACAGCGTTAAGTTTGAGAGAGTTGGTAGAGACGTCAGATTCCATGATGAAAAAAATTGATATAGGAGCGAAAGGAAATACAAATATCAATTTTTCATCATGGAATTTGACGTCTCTACCAACTCTCTCAACCTTAACGCTGTTGTTGTCCCTTTTCCTAATTTTGACGGTACTAATCCGCGTGCATGGTTTCGTCTGATGGAAAACACATTTCGGCTCAGAGGAATTACGAAACAGGACACGATGTATCTGTATGCTTCGAATTATCTCCCCACTGCGATTGTCGCAGAGGTTTTTGATGTAATTGATGTCATGCCTCCTGAAACCCCTTACGATCTACTCAAGGCCGCTGTTTTGAAGCGAACCACTATATCGGAAGAGGGCAGATTGCGTCAGCTTCTCTCAAGTGTTCAGCTGGGTGATCGCACTCCCTCGCAGCTTCTTCGCCATATGCGCGCATTGGTTGGGGACTCAAAGGTCGCTGACTCTATCATTCGTCAATTATGGTTGAAATGTCTACCTGTAAGCATGGCGTCCATCCTAGCAGCCTCTGCCACCCGTTCCACGTTGGACGAGCTTGCTGATATAGCGGATAAAATCAACGAATATTACGGACATCATACCGTCCAGCAAGTTGAGACACCCAAGCCATTAATCCCCAATGAACCCTTAAAATCCACAGAAAGTCTGTCAGAACGACTATCCAGAATTGAACTCTCTATAGCAAATCTGACGCGTTATGCTGAAACCCGCACTCACTCCAATTCGAGACGACGCAGCAGTGCGCCACAACACCGCAGTACGTCACAACACCGCAGTGCGTCGCGACACCGCAATCAGATTTGTTATTTTCATCGACGTTTCGGTGACGATGCGCGTAACTGTCGCCCCGGTTGCAAATACCCCAAGTCTGGCGCATTCTCTAAACAGGGAAACGCGAGCGCCAGCCAGTAGTGGCGACGACTGTCGCTGGCCAACCCGTTAGTCGCCTCCTGTATGTCACTGATCGGAATTCTCATCAGAATTTTCTCGTCGACACCGGTGCTGAGGTGAGCGTTCTACCTCGATCTGCAGAAAAACGCCACCTTCAAGCTACAGGAATTTGTCTCCAGGCGGCTAACCAAACGAAAATTGCCACGTATGGTCAGAAGTTTCTAAACCTAGACTTCGGACTCCGCCGGCAGTTCCCTTTTCTTTTTATTATTGCCGATGTCAAACAACCAATCCTTGGTGTTGATTTTCTTGCGCAGTTTGATTTAGTTGTTGATATTAAGCGACGCCAATTGCAAGATAAGATTGCTTCACTTCACGTATCTTGTAAAACCGTTGCACTTAATTCTATCAACTTAAGTATGTGCCTTCCCGATTCTGATGAGTTCTCTTCCCTCGTCACGGATTTCCCTTCGCTGGTGCACCCGTCAACTGCAGCGACCAACCCCAAGCACCTGGTTCGACATCACATCGTCACCAAAGGACGACCAGTTTTTGCGAAGCCCCGTCGGCTCCCGCCAGACAAACTTCACGCAGCTAAAAACGAATTCCAGCATATGGTAACCCTTGGCATAATTCGGCCATCCGATAGTCAATGGGCCTCGCCGCTGCATTTGGTTGCAAAGAAAAATGGCGACTGGAGACCTTGTGGTGACTATCATGCACTCAACGCCATCACCATATTCGATCCACTTTTTATTAAATTCAGTTCAGAAATCGTATTTAGGCTTTAATTTTTGAACGGTTAACCATTGCAAATAAATCAATCTACTGTAGCTGCAAGACTTGAAAGCTTAACTAAAACTAAGTAAGTAAAGATAATAAACTCTAGCGAAAATTCAAAACTATACGATAATAAACAATTTATCGATGTCAGTCGCGTGAAATCAAACGATCATTTATTTGTAAAAAATTCATACTAATTACGCATTGTTTAGGAACTATAATGCAATAGAATATAGTCAAAAACTTGCAAATATTTCACCAAATTATGATTCTTGAGGTGACAGATGGACCAGTAATTGATAGAGAATCATAACTAAGATTTTTAAAGAATAAAATATTACAGGCAGTAATCAAGACATATACCATAACGCGCGCCTGTAAAGTCCTACAAACTTAAAATCAGTTCAGTTCAGTAGGCACAGGATAGTAAGTGGCCAACGAGCCAATCGAGCGTCCAGAATTTCTTTCGGTGGAAAGCTGCGGAGAGACACCCACCACTGCCAGAGGGTCAATCCTTTTTCTCCGTGTGGAACCTCTGATGGTCGTAGGACTAGGAGAATGTAGTTGGGGGAGCACCGCGCTATAATCGATGCACTGCCAAAAGGTAATTTTCTTTCGTCTCTGTTTGCAATCTCTGGTGATTGCAGTGCCAGGCGCTGTAGTAGTAGGATAGTAGTAGGACAGCAACGCGCAATAATCGATGTTGGAAAAAAGAAAAGGCAGTTTCTCCTCACCAGCACGGTGAGGGGTCAGCTGATGGAGAATCAAGAATAAGAAGATGCTCTAAAATTGCTACAGTGAATAGCGAGCAAAATGGAGTACAATCTAAGCATTGTAATCATGGGATATAATCAGAGAATAACTTAACCCAGTGACGGTCTAAACCCTGCTTGAAAGTTGAGACGGAACTACAGGAGATAAGTTCTTCAGGGAGCGTGTTCGAGAAGTTGACAACCCTGAAGCTGAAAACGTTTTCCTAGAATCTAGTCGACATCGTTCGTTAGCAAGCTTGAGTGCGTGTCCGCGAGTGCCAAGCTTAGGACTTAAGGTAAAGTAGTCATCTGGATTAACGCCGCTTAAACCCTTTAAAGGTTTCAATCAAATCACCTCTCAAACGACGACGCTTAAGAGATAAAAGACTCAGAGTCCAAAGGCCATCAGCATAACTTTTCCCACGCTGACCCTCAATCATGCTTGTTGCTAGTCGCTGGACGCTTTCAACTCGCATGATATCCTTCTGGAAGTGAAGACACCACGCCTGGACACAATATTCCAAATGCCGCCTGACTAACGCCTTATAAAGTGGCAGGAACACGTCGGGACTTCTGCTGGAAAGCACCGACTTCAACCGAAAGAGCACATTGCGTGCACGTTGCGTTGCAACAGCGCATTGGTCCTCCCATTGATGTCAGCTCGAACCTGAACACCCAAGTCCTTAACCCGCTGTGTGGCGTCAACGCTAATAGGAGTACCTGACACCTGGACTGTGATCTTTTCGACTAGAGCAGACAGAGTTGGCACTTATTGAGGTTCAGTGGGAGGTCCCACCGTATGGACCAGTCAATGACCCGCTCGAGGTCGTGCATCAGAGTATCTTCATTCGTTGAACCCATGAACTTCACGTTATCCGCGAAAATGAAGCACGGGCACTCCAAGATAGGCGACAATTCATCGATAAAAATCAAATTGTCACGGATAACAATCTGAAAGCAAGCATTTCTCACTTCATTTGGCGTCAGTCTCGCGAGCACAAAAGTGCGATACGTCAATAAGCCAAACGAACGTTTTACAATTCTGATCGTTGAATGCCTCTGGAATTCTGTACGTTTGTAGTGACGCAGTTTCTTTTTTATGGTGTATTTTTTGTAAATAAAATTTTTGGCCTTTTGATTCGGTTTTGCATTTCTCGCTCCATTCGATTTGATAATTATAAAATACAATTATTGGGAGTTATTATAATTTCGAAATTTCAGACATTGTCATCTTCTGTGATTGCGAAGTTTATGTGGATTGCTTCGTTCGGATATTGTTATTAGCGAATGTTCCAAATTTTTAGCGCATTCCGCACCCTAGGTTCTATCTCTTGGAGTTTCCTGTGTGGAATACTCTCGCCATTGGTGGACTTTACTGAATCTTTCGTTGGACGTTTGCAACTTTGGTCTTTTAGTAATTAATTCCATTTTTGTTATATTTTGTATTGTGCAGACTTACTTTTGTTCCACTACGCATTCCGTTCAATACAACCTACACAGGACTGTAAGTCGATAACAAGCCAAACAAGTATACATCATTCCATTTTAATAGAAAGCTACAAAGCTACAAAGCTATAAAATTTGATTAAACGTTCGTAATTTTTCTATTATTTACTTTCTTGATTAGAAACAGGATATCACTAGTTAACCTAGGTCACTTTTCAGGTAATAACATAACCGAGGTGCAATCCCGACCGCGGAACGGAAAGTGGTCGCATTTCGAAAGATGTACCTAATAGTGAGTAGAATATCAAGAAGTCGACTATTGGCAGACCACAGCAACAGTACAAAGATGTTTGCAAAAGTAAGATGAATGCTATTTGGTGCGCACATCCCCGAAATTACACCTCACTACCAGTTTCTGGCTGTTTGCCGTCATCAGGTGGAGACAGTAAGATTAGATTCAACTATACACTTGATATGAAAGCTATTTGCATTCGCCCCGTGAGTTGAAGAGACTTGCTCATGACACTCACATTGTCGTCCCAGCCCGAAGCCGTTAGATTTTTAAAATACCTACCATTGCTCGGCAGAAGCGATCACGTAATGATAAGCTTCGAAGCGGTACTGCGGTTTCACAAACCTACTGCTCGCCCTAGACGAAATTTTAGGCTTGTAGACTGGGATTTTCTTCTACAGACAATAAAATCTTCCTTTCATTTCTCTAACGATTTTAATGTAAGTGAAAACTGGGGTAGAATTTGTAAGTATCTTAAGGAGTTATAAGACAAGCACGCTCCGCTGCAAGTCGTGAAAAAGCATCATAGGCCACCCTGGTGGACTCCTCGAGTTCGTCGGTCTACCCGTAAACGAGATCGTTTATGGCGGCAATATAAGCTATCTCTCACCTCTGGTTCTTGAGTCCGATACAAAACCACTCGGAACGCTTGTGCTAAAATACAGAGTTTGCTCAAACAGGAGTTTGAGTTATCCTTAGATAGGGATGCTAAATCCAATCCCAAAAGATTGTATAGCTACGCTCAATCGAAAGGAAAAAACAGGGAAAACATTAAAGATTTAAATCTGGAGGACGGAAAATTATCCGATACCGACCTGTCTAACGCGAGTGCCTTCTCTAGGTTCATCAGTGGCGTTCAGAGACGTCATAATTCTTTAATTGTTCCATCTAGCTCGTTTAATCTACTACCTGGCGCTCATGCATTGGATGAGTTGTCCTTCATGGAATCCGCGGTGTATGACGCACTTATTCATGTTGGCGTCAACAAACCTGAGGGACCAGACGGTATCCACTCGATTATGATAAAGAATCTTGCCCCATTGCTTACAAAACCCTTATGCAAGCTCTTCAATTCATGCTTGAACATGAGAGTGGTTCTTAGTGAGTGAAAAGAAGCTATTATCGTGCCAATACACAAGGGTGGTTGCAGCTCAACAGTTGATAACCATAGACCTGTCAGCCTGACTAGCATCGTCTCGAAATGAATGGAAAAACTGCTGCGTGACAAAATCTGTCAGAATCTTTGTCGGCATTCTCTACTGAGTGTAACTCAGCATGGATTTCTTAAGGGTAGATCCTGCCTGACAAACCTTCTTAGTTTTCTCAATACTGACACTAAAAGGATGGATGAACGTTAGCCTGTCGAAGCCCTCTACCTAGACTTCAGCAAGGCTTTTGATTCCGTAAACCACCGCCTTCTAGAGGTTAAGCCAGCAGTAAAAGGCATTCTGGGTAGTCTACTTGCTTGGATAAAGGCCTTCCTAACAGGTAGGGCATTCGGAGTTAGGGTAGGATCTACGCTGTCGAATAAAACCGACGTGATCAGTGGTGGTCCCCAAGGTTCGGTACTTGGTCCTCTTCTATTCCTGATTTCAATCGATGACTTGTCCTCTGCACTAAAGTGCCCATGCTTCATTTTTGCGGATGATGTGAAATTCATCGGATCAACGGACGAAGATACCTTGATGCACGACCTTGAACGGGTCATAAACTGGTCACACCAGTGGGACCTCCCACTTAACCTCAATAAGAGCCAACTCTTTTCAGCACTGGTTGATAAGATTCCAGTTCAGGTATCGGGCAATTCTCTCACTGTAAGCGCCACACAGCATGTTAAGGATTAAGGAGTAGTAGTTAGGACGGACTTCAAATGGGAGGACCAATGCGCCGCTGCAGCTCATCGTGCTCGCAAAGTTCTCTTTCGGCTGAGATCCGTGTTATCCAGCAGAAGACCCGATGTATTTCTGCCCCTTTACAAGGCATTAGTTAGGCTGCATTTAGAATGTTGTGTCCAGGCGTGGTGCCCTTACTACAAGAAGGATATCGTTCAACTCGAAAGCGTACAGCGTCTCGCAACTCGCATGATTGAGGGTCAGCGAGGGAAACCTTACGCTGCACGCCTAAAGTCCCTAGATCTTTTTTTACTTACGCGCCGTCGTTTGAGAGGTGACTTAATTGAAACCTTTAAGATCTTGAAGGGGTTAAGTGGCGTTAGCATGACCGACTTCTTTGCCTTAAGTCCTGAGCTGGGCACCCAGGGCCATTCACTCAAACTTGCTAAGGAGCGATGTAGACTAGACTCCAGGAAAAACTTTTTCAGCCTCAGGGTGGTAAATTTATGGAACCGGCTTCCAGAAGAACTTATATCCTGCAGTTCTGTCGTAAGTTTTAAGCAGGGTTTGGACCGCATCTGGGGTAAGCTTTTTCCTGAATTCTCCCCCTAATTTTATGCAAGATTAGGTTGTTCACCATTTTTATCGTTGTTTGCTAAGTAAGTAAATGCTAAAGTTCTGTTTGTTTAATACACAACTCTTCTTTTGCTGACCTCTCACCGTACTGGTGGGGAGAAATGTATTCTTATCTTTCCAGCATCATTCATTACGTGGTGCTTCCTAAATACAACCCGGATAATCCCTTGGCATCGCGATCGTCGAGGATATCCAAATCACAATACGAATAAACGCTTTGGCAGTGGTGGTTGCTTCTCTGCAGCTTTCCACCGAAAGAAATTCTGGACGCTCGATTGGCTCGTTCGCCACTTACTGTCCTGTGTGGGCAAGCTGAACTTTCAACTGAATCTGAACTGAAGCGCCTTTGTAAATCGTCGTCCGCAAGCTGGGGAGGAGCGAATAATAATAATAATGTTTATTCTTGGATACACCAAGTCATGCGATGCATGATCATACAGCTCGTGGCTGCTGAAGACAGATCACGCCGCCGGTGTGCTACTGTCGCTGATCGACTGAGAAAAGCTTATCAGTACGAGCGCTGTGGGGGAGATTGTTCTGCCTTAATCGGACTCATTAGTCATTCGAAAAGCTCTAGAACATGGAATATATCATGCAATTCTGATGTATATCCGTAGTAGACATCGGCGAAAGAAAGCCAAGAACACTGAACCTAATCCTCAACTGATAGTTTTCGAACAAGTAACACCCTTAACGACAGCGCCTATGTGATACATATCTGTAGAACTCAGACGTGCAGCGTACGGTTTCCCTCCCTGACGCTTAACCATGAAAGTTGCTAGAAGCTTCAAAATTTCAAATCAAAAGATGACCTTTTATAGTGCGGGCACTTAACTTGGACACAATATTCTATATAAGGCCGAACGAATGCATTGTAGAGTGGTAGTAATACAACAAGTTTTCTGATCGATAGCGCTGATTATTTATGGAGTGTTACGTTGCTC
Organism: Atriophallophorus winterbourni; assembly: GCA_013407085.1. Classification (NCBI taxonomy): domain Eukaryota; kingdom Metazoa; phylum Platyhelminthes; class Trematoda; order Plagiorchiida; family Microphallidae; genus Atriophallophorus; species Atriophallophorus winterbourni. The sequence goes on from JACCGJ010008055.1 coordinate 8,314, forward strand.
GCACGTTGATTCGTAGCGCCACATTGTTACTCTCACTTGAAGAACTTTCCAAAAAGTAATCGAAAGTACTGAACTTACTACGGGACTGCTGGGTGAGTTATGTTGTATCCTATCAATAAACTCACATTTCTTCGGTAGATATTGATCATTGACTTTCGTTGTTCAACTTCATTCAAAACGTCTGATTCGCCCAAAACAACGAACTTCCATCGTTCTTTTCGCACACCTACGTGTTAACTGTTTTTCTTTGCCTTATATTCCTCAGCAATCCATGTTTTCAGGGACTTATCTGTACGTTCAATAGTTCACTTTGGTGTTGTAATATAAACAAATCCAAATCCAGAGACAAATGCACTCACTGAGAACTTGGACCTTGGACTTCCTCTCAAATATTCATTACGGCGTTTCACATATTTGTTGACTGTTGTTTTAAGAACAACGCATCGAATGATACAACGTGCTACATCTTTCCCTTTCAACTTTGAATTTGGTGACGGGGTAATTCAACTTGCAAACTGAAGGAGATTTATTTCAATTACGACACGCTCTCGAACTCCTGCTCAAAGTGAAATAATCTAGACAAACCCCATCGGCCGATGCCGAGTTCCGCTCTGATCCCAATGCCAACTAGACATTAAAAACTTAGTTCCGGCGATATGAAGACATATTCCTTATCGACCTCAGTGATATGAAATTCATACAACTGCTACGCAAAAATAATGCAGCAAAGTTGAAATGATACTGCAACGTGATACTTTCACTCGAACCAAGCGAGCACACCTTCTAAAAATCAGTCTCTTTCTTAAGACAATGTTTCGGTAGCCAGTTGACCCAGTACCGCCGCTTCAATATGAAAATTGACGAAAGGACAGACATTCTGACATATCTCAGCAATGTTGATTTGAGAATACGAACGCTTCACACTTCCCTCATTTAACGACGACCAGTTCAAGTACCTTGTATTTCTAGATACAAATCTGGCTCGAAACACTTAGTTACTAACTATCTACCAATAAACCATACAGCTTCCTTATCAAGATTATTTGAAAAATTGTAAAGAAAGCTATACTAGAATACCTGACACCTAGTTTCTTTTCTTAGGCACAGCACGGATTCCTTAACAAAAGATCCTGCAATACTTGACAGCTAGAATACTTAGACTGCATCACAAGTTTAATTGAAATTAGCTTTTTAGTTATTGTTGTCTTCCTTGATATAACTAAACCTTTCGACACACTTGCCGATTCCAAGTGGCGTGATACAAGGCAGTGTTTTAGGTCCATTACTTTTTCTCCTATACATAAATGATGTACATACATTCGTCTCTCATAGTAAACTATTCTTGTTCGCAGACGACATGAAAGTAGTAATTTTGTTCACATCATGTGAAACACAAACTTACATTGCCAGACTAAACAAAGATTTGGATGCATTATCCAAATGGGGTAAAATTAATGGTCTCTCATTTTCTGTAGAAAAATCTAAATTTATACCTTTAAGATGTAAGATTCCTGATAACTCAAACTCAATCACATTCAAATTATCGATTGCACACGTGATCTTGGGTTCAGATATTCAGCATCGCTTACATTCAAAGAGCATATACATCACGTGATCTCAAAGGCAAAGCAGAGTGTTAATATGATTCATAAGTTCTTTACTCTCCCACACTGTAAGTTAGAACTTTTTAAACTTTTCAGCATACCCCTCTTTGATTACTGTAACATAATATATAGCAGTATAAATAAAACCCATAGTATCGTTTTGGAAAAAGTACAACGTACTTTTACCATATCAATCACCGGATAAAGCTCGAATCAATCACATAGAGAAAGATGTAAGCAGCTCAAGCTAGAACCACTATGGTTCCGTTGAATTAGACACAACCTAATACTGTTCTTTAGAATAATATCTTCTGATAATATAGATATACATTCGTCTATTCGCTTCCGACAAGGTTTTAGATATAATTTAAGAAATCAAGATAACCTAGTGGAATTACCTAGATCCTGTACGAAAGTAAGAATTAACTTCTACCTAAATAAATACGCTAAATATTCTTCAAAAAAACATGAGACTATGTACCTCACTATGTGATTTTAAATCACATCTGAATTCATTTAAATAAATAAATAAATGAATGAATAAATTTCATTCTTGGAAATCCAAGGCATGTTAAACATGATCAATAATGTATATTGATCAAGGATAAAAATAACTTTGATAAATATTGCTCACGCTTAGCATGCCTTGGAATTCCAAGAATAAAACATTTATTTATTTATTTATTCATTTATTAATTTATAAGCAGTTTGAATTCACCATGTTTCAACGATGTGCACAATCGACTGCTAAATCGGCTCGGACAGGATTATTTTATCCCAATTCAAACGATTGGGAGACGAGCGTCGACGGTTGATGAACATACAGCAAGATTCGACATTATTACGTTCCAGTGATTATGAATCCACCATCATTTTGGCTCTACATCGAGAACGTCATTACTCATTAAAGAACACGTACAACAAGCCAAATTTTACAAGGAATTATACTAAACCCACTACCATTTCGAAGCGTACCTTTGCATGCCTGCATTGTGGTGGATAGCATTTACGTTGACAATGCCAAGAGAAAAGAAATTATAAAATGCTATGCCGACGATCAGGTCTCGATTATGGTACCTGGATGAAATCTACCGTTGATGCTACACCATGCAAGAGCAAGCAATTATCAAACGGTAGCTCGACACAAAAGCCAGAATCTTGCCTCATATTTCTGTGTCCGTGTCGACCTGCCGACGGCTTTGTGTAAACCGTCCATCAAAAGGAAACGCTGACTAACTTAACGAAATGGCCGCATTGTGAAGTGTAATTCTAGTAACCGGAACTTAGACAGCGCTTGAAGAAGACGTTTCGATTGCGACCGTCACTGCGCAATCGATCAGCCGACCAAGGTCTGAACTCAGCTAAAGACTCCCTGTAACAGACAACAAGATGAAAATTAAATCACAATTGATATGATAATTTATATGGTACATCATTCATTCGTTGATTCAGTCCTCTCCGTGCCGGGTGGCACATGAGGCGAAGACAACTTCACGCCAGTGGTTCCGGTCTGTCGCTGCTTCCGTTGCCGTCTGCACCGTGAATCCTTGTGCATGTAGCTCGCGTTCCAAAGTTCTGCGCCAAGTTTCCTTGGGTCGTCCCCTTTTTCGTTTACCTTGCGGATGCCAGTGAAAGGCCCTTTCGTATGCGAACTGGGAATCCATCCTCCAGAATGACGAACCAAGATCTGTTGTCATCGTTTCCGTAGCAATGTAGTTGTAAGGGATAGGGTGTAGCCTAGCAAACCCTCCTCCTTTCTCACGACGGCTTGGGGGACCGTCATTGGCAGAGTTGGATGGTAGGATTGCGATCCTAAACCTGAAGCTGCTTAGTGCGAGGCCTCAATGAAACAAATGTTGGAGTATTTGTGTATTACGACGGAAGTCTTAATGGGTATATGGTTGCTCAGTACCGTAAACTTTCGTCGTAATTACACAAATACTCCAAACATTGTTTATGAGATCAGTCGCCGAAAGCAGCTTCTGGTTTAGATCGCATGTACCAGTCAACAATTAGTGCAGAACCATGTTCTTTATAATAGAAGATTAATGTGAGCCGAAATCAGACAGCTGAATTATGTATTTTTATGCTTATTTGTCTTCGCAACAAACTGATTTGAAATGTTAACAGAGTTGCTTACTGAGCAGTTCAGGAATCAAGTAAAAATCCATTGGACAGAAACTGGTTTCAAAGTTCAAAGCTTTTATGGTGTAAATTATGTAGGTTCAAATTTTGGATTGGTCAAAATGAAATTGTCCAAATTCGATTTAAATATATCCAAGTTGGGTGACTGTGCAAATTTACAAAGTGGGTAGTTCCAAGTAAAGCATACACGTACTGAATAAAAGTCTGGCGTTAACACTGAAATAATGTCACGACACCTAGTGCGGAATATAATCAACCAGTGATGATAAGAGTTGGATCTTATTAAGGCCACCGCGCTGAGACTGGAACATAACATGATGCGATGGTTTGTGTACCGCCTTGACCTTTGAGCTTTGCTGAGTGGTGCTCTTAAGGCAACTTCAGAGTCACCCATACCATGACGGCCACTGTATAGAAATTATACAAAAAAGGTCTCATGCCAACCCGCTACCTTGTGGCTCAAGCTTTTTAACTAAATTATTTCATAGATAGAGAAAATTGTGCTCCTATCTAGGCACGGACGACCTGGCAGTATTACAACCATGACTATAACAGAAAACCCAACTCCATGGTCCATCGGTCGTCGCGAACGTTGAACAGGGTCGCTATACCTGCTGCATACAACAGGGCGGGTTAGCAAAAACAAGCTACTGCTGGCCATACTATTCAAATTCTTTATGACTTTTCCCCTCGCAATCCACGCCTAACAATTTTCCATGTATTAATCCCAACGCTCAACGTGTTGGAACATCTTAAGTTTGCGAATCTACAGTTCACTATCTGTAACCACGAACCACTTCTTACATCGTAGTTATGAATGTCAGAACTCTCAGAGAGATAGATCAGCAGGCTGCATTCGCTCTTACCTAAGACAGTCTAACTTACAATGTTTGCTGTTCATCGGTAACGCGCTTATATGATCCATCTATAATTACTGAACTTACTGCCACAAACCATTCAACTCTCTACCTTTTGCGCTGATCGGGTGATTCTGTAGATGCCTTTTTAGGACAGGCGTGTGTTGGTATAGTGCTGAATTCATGTGCCGAATCCTGTCAAGTCGATTCTATTCTTTCAAAAGCAGTATGTGTGCAGTTAGACTAGCAGCAAATATTAGACCAATTTCAAAATCTTCTAAACAGAGATGCTTGTTTGTGGCACTTTCCGCTCAGAATAACACTAATTCAGACTACGAAAACAACGCCCTCTCTAACTATCTATATGCTCTCTTGTGTGGTGCAAAAATCTTCAATATTGTTTTCATAGCAGGAGATATGGATGCCAGACTGGGTCGCTTCGATACATCTATTACCACAATTAGGTCGTGTTTGGTCTTGAAGGCTAATGCACAGTTAATGGTGAACGGATTATAAATTTCAGTGTATAATCTCGATAATTCATTAGCAGCACATCCTTTAGCCATAAAAGCTATCAATTTTCCATGTGGCGCTTGCCCGATGAAAGTCAACTTTCGGCATCAATCGATCATTACGCCGTAATTGCTCGCTGGAGAAGTTGCACTGAGGACAGACGTTCATTTTGGAATACCTACATGGATTCAGATCCAGAGGATGTTAGTTTTTTCGGTACGAAGGCTATGAATGAGAAACACATTGCGGTCAAAACTTTCTCTCAGCCTGCAGTGTAACGTCCAAAACTTGAGCAAAACTTAGACCACTCGTTTCTTAGTTTTTGACAAATTCAGAACAACAATTCGTGTATTATACGCATTGTTCAAATATTGGACGTTACAGTACTCAAACGTACTGGATCGTAACAGCAAAAACAAAGGAAATCAAAAATACTCCAGATACTACGCGAAATCGAAGACGAAAACAATTGCCGTCTAAAATTTCTTTGTCAAACATATCACAGACAAGCAGAGTAAAAAGGCCCAACATTCAAACAAAATTCAAAAATGTCTTACAAAATATTCAAACCAAGGGTTCGCCAAACATTTAAAAGAAAATATTTATAATAACACAGATTAATTACAAGAGTAAGGTTTATTAACAAAATTCAGTATTAAAAATAAACAAAACCAAATTCAAGACGTCAAATATCTGTTTTGAATATAGGTCGAAAATAGAAAGAAACGGGAAAGGAAAAGAAAGAATTTCAAAAGTAAATTATTCGTAAAATGCCTTTTACACCTCACATCAAATTCTTCTGTAGAGTCAAAGTGAAATTAACTTAGCTAATATATCCGCACCCTACCTATCGTAATGCAACCAAAAGGACAACAAAGATCTTAAATGACTTTATTCAGTGGAGAGTCACCACGTTGCATCACCTTCACTGGACAAATGTAACTTTTCAAAGTGAAAATGTTTATTAAACTAAGTTCAAACACGTCCTCCTGTCCTGCCACTTTCCCCATTAAAAAACTTATGTATGCTTCCCTCACCCAAAAGAGCCTTGGGCCTTTTATCCTCCAAAAACGATATGCTGTGCAATTTAAAAGAGTCTTATCCGCAAAATGTTTTTGTTTAACTGTGGTTCTAAACACAAATGGCACATCAAGTACTCAAACGAACGGCTTACTTCGATTATAAGGTTTGTCATGTCGACGACCTCTAACTTCCATTTTGAATGATTTAGTGTGTTGTTAACCAGGCTTACTATTTGTTTGGGCTGATTTGGTGTTAGGTGAACCAAACTTGCTCTCCATCTGGTCCGTATTAGCGTCGGGAAATTCAGCCACAAAATCCCTCTGAGCTAATTCAGTGTCACGTAAATCAGCTCCCAGATCACAATAGATAACACAAACTTCAACATCATTCAATTTCAGACCAAGAGAATACATTTCGTGAAAATTGACGAGGCTAACAGGACTTCTCATGTGATCATTTGAGCAACATTTACACACCTGACCAAATCTACTACATTCAACTCAACGTGACAAAAACTCTGTGAGTTTCTGGAATGTAACGTCTAATACTTTGCAGTGTTTCGCATTATTCAGTTTAGCCCTTTGTTGCTGAATGCAGCCGGTGAAATCTGTACTAATTACCCAAAACTGTCACTTGATTTAACATTCGCCCGGCATTGCTAGAGCTTGACTCGCAAAGCCTTGAGGCTGGCCAATTAATCTCCAGGCCTCTTCCAATAACTCATCTAATAAGGAGCGGGATACAATACAAGGTAGGCCGAACATTTCTTTCAGAAGTGTTTTTGCTTGTTTATAACATCTTCAGGCAGTAACATCACACAACTATCAATAGCCTTCCTTGGGCTGCCACAACAATAATTCAGAAGATCTAACAAACACGGTGCAAGTTTTCTCTCGCTGAATTCAACTTTGAACTCAAATTGTCTAATGAACTTCCAATGACTCGTCGTGTCCAAATCAAATGAATCCAGATCAGCCTCATGCAGTATTGTCGATGAGCTTGATGTTCATACACGATTAGTGCCACAAGTTAAATTTGAGGTAGTAGCATTAGCAATCAATAACTCTTTCTCCAATTCAAGTTCCCGTCTAGTAGGTGCACAGATACAATTAAGGCAATTTTAGATTGAAAATAATCAAGAAGTTCAAAGACAAATTGAATAATCATCACCAGATGTTCAACAAACAAATCTTTTGAACAAGACCATGCTTCAATGTTCTAATACGCACAGATACACTCTGATGTTTGATCGAGTTTGTTCAACGGTTTTATTTTAAATATGCAATGCGGAGGACATAGCTAAGCAGTGCTTTGCCTCCAAAAAGGCTAGGTTTAATATTGGGTCGAACGAATTGATTAGTCGTCAAGTGATACGAACTAAGTTGAGAAAAGCTTCGACTACAAAGAAACAAGTTGAGTACTGTATCGACTAAATTCCGTAGCATATCCCAATCGTTGTTCTGTATTTTTCGAACTAAAAACGAATGGTCTATCTTTAATTAACGACTTTAGTGGATACATGCAGTTCAAGAAAGTTATATGAAGCACCTTGAGTAACTCACCTGAAATTGTTCTATGTAGAACTGAGGATGAAAGATGGTACTGGACAAATACAAAGCGTAGACGCGTGACGAAAGAACTTAAACGGAGCATATAACTAGACAGGGAATAGTGGTAGCTATATAAGGTCGAACAAATGGAAATAGCAGATTATGCGGGTAACGTGCGAAAACTCTTCCAACTTATTCAATTGACGGGTCCTAAAATGAGTGAGTGAGACTATCGCTAAAATAGACAGTACTGTTATCACTAACAAGACCCGCCTCCTCTAACGCTGAGCCGAACATTTTGAAAATCAATTCAGCTGGTCGCGTGCAACAGAATTATTCCCTCATTTAAAGCAGTGTGGTCCTTGGTCTGTTAGCGTAGACCCCCTAATAATTTAGAAATTAAAGAATGTATCTAATCTACAAAACGATTCAAAGCTGTTTGCCCCGATGACATACCGCCAGTTTTGTTCAAAGAAGGTAGCCAAGTCCAAATCAGTACATTAGGCGATCTCCTCCGTGAAGTGTGGTTGTCAGAATCCGTCCCTCAGATTTGGGGAGAATCGGTTATCATGTTTAAAAAAGGTGTGCAAAGCTCATGCTCTAATCACCACGGGATAAGTCTCACTCCCATCATTACGAGATTATAAGCGCCCAAATGTCTTCGACATTTAAGATCGCCTAATGGAATCCGAGAGCAGCAATTTCAGAAGATTCTGTGTCGACTACATTTTTGTTCTTCGAATGATCTTAGCAATGCAGCACACATATCGACAGCCGAAAACAGCCATCGTTTTAGTCGATCAAATGCACTGTTTCACACATTGCAGTGCAAAAAACTTCCGCAAAACTATGTCAACATACTTCGTACACTTTACGCTCATGCATCCGGAAGCGTAAGGGTATATAAGAATCTTCCACCCGAATTCCCCACCGCAAGTTGCGTCTGAAAAGCATGTCGGATTTCTTTGTTTCTGTTTTATTTTGTGATTGATGCCATCACGAAATTATGCAGCGGAGGAGCCCCAGCTTTCGGAGTTCATATAATGCCAGGTAGCAAGCGTTTGGACTTAGATTATGCAAATGATACAGTTCTGCACCTTGACTCGTTAACAGATGGACAGGCTATAGTGAACAAGCTAGATAGTATTCTGTCCGCAATCAAAAACTGTTTTGCAGTGTCCTTCTGCAGTATATCGACTTATCAATCAGCACTTGAAATAGTAGATCTTTTTCATATCTCGGCACGTCTTTTTAATTCGAGCATAGCATTCCGTAACCTAGGTCACACCTGACATCAGAAAAAACAAACTCTGTTACTCAAGATTTTATAAAGCGGCAGTTAGAGCTGTATTACTGGATGGGTGCGAAACTTGAACCCTACGTAAAGAACGAATTCAGGGCCTCCAAGTATTTGACAACCGATGTCTTAACTACATTTTAGGAGTTAGATTTTACAATCGCAGACGTAACGATGCACTCCGAATTAAGTTGTTCAGATGTAATGTTGATAGAAAGAAGCAGATCAACCTAAATAAATTACGCTGGTCGGGTCACGTTTAAAGGAGGCCTGACCACCGAATTCCGATTCGGATTCATTTTGCGACGCCACATCCCGATTGGCGTAAATCTCGTGGCGGACAAACCTGCACGTGGTGATGGCAGCTAAAAACCCTTTTTAAAGTCGGCGCAGCACGTCTTTCAGGTTAGAGTCTCCGCTATCAGAAATTGCAATGGTTAGTCACGCTTCAGGATATGACCCGAAACTGTGTTCAACTGCGGTCTTGCACTAAGCATCTTCTTACGATACCATGTGTGTTGTCAAATGAAGTGACGAGAAAAGGTTGTTATGATACATAGATGTAAAAACCGAACGGAAGCTGTTATGCTGATATTGCTCTATTCATTCACGAAACTTGTTTGAATGCATGTTCCATTTCAGGTGTATGCATCTCATCCCAGTTTGTTTGTGCTTACTCTTCTATAGATTCCTTAGGTATTTAAGACCCACACATCCCCACCTCTAGGGATTTAACATTTCCATGTTTTTGTGGCAGTTAAGCACTCGGTTCATGTTACTGGGTTAGTGCTTTTCTGATGATGATGACTTATTAAGGTTTTAGTGAGAGGCCCCACTGTTATGACTGGTTTATGACACGCTCAATGTCGTGAATCAAGATATCTTCATCCGTTGATCGATGAAGTTCATATCATCCGTTAAAATGAAGCATTGGCACTTTAAGGCGGACGATAATTAATTGATGAAAATCAGGGTTAGAAAGGGAACGAATACTGAACTTTGAGGGACCATACTGATCACGTCGGTTGGCTAGACAAAATGGATCCAACCCAAACTCTCAATGAACTAGCTGTAAGGAATGCTTTTATCCAAGCAACTTGACTACTCCGTATGCTTTTATGCTGCTAGCTAGATATCTAGAATGTAGTGATTCACGGAATCGAATGCTTTGCTAAAATCTAGGTAGACGGCTTTGACTTGCTTTCCTTTTTCCGGCAGTTTAGTGTCATTATTGAGAAAACTGAAAATGCTTGTCATGCAGGATCTACCCTTAAAAAATCCTTGTTTATTTACAATCAGCAGAGAATACTGAAAAAGATACTGACAGATTTGTTTACGCAAACGTTTTTCCAATGCTTTCAAGACGATTGGCAGGTATATGATAACCAAGATTTGACCTGCAAACACCCTTGTGTATTGGCACTAATATAGATTTTTTCCAATCACTAGGAACCTCTAACAGGTGCAGGCATGAATTGATGAGCTTGCATAACGATTTGGTAACCACTGGTGCAAGATTCTTCAGCATAACTGAGTGGATACCATCCCGTCCCTCAGCTTTATTGACAAGAACATGGGTTGTAACAACAATGTATTACTGTATCTAATAATTGACCTTGATTGACACTTCCCATGATTGCTTCCGCTGTACCTTCGTACACGTTTTGGCTACCACGATAAATCTCCTATCTCATGTACTTTTTCTTCTGCATTCTTGGGGGACATTTTTGTAGTGGTCTGTCTACTAGAAAATTGATGAGCCCAAAATACACACATCCTTCGTGTAAATTTATCCGGTAAGTCATTTTCCCGCTTTACATCGAAGTTTTCAAGTAATTTTCACGTCGTTCAATCGTGCATTTTCACATCATTTGCTCATGTTTATCATGAATGATTCTAAACGCGTTATTTTGGCACCGACGGTCATCACAATATCCAGTTTCATTCCACAGGACCCTGAGTATTGGTTTCATTTTTTAGAAACTGAATTTAGTTCTAAAAATATAATTGATGACCCCGCCATGTTTTCAAATTTAACACAGAAACTCCCCGCGGAAGTATTTTTACAGGTACGCGACGCAGTCATGACTGCACCCATAGGTGACGCTACCGTATCGTCAAACAAGCCGTGATTTCTCGCACGGTCCCGTCTGAACGATCTAGGCTACAGCAGCTGTTCTGCAACTAAGAAATTACCAACAAAAAGCCATCAACCATACTAACGCAGATGCGCCGCCTGCTCGGGTCATCGCACATGGACGAGTCCTTACTAAGGGAACTATGGCTCAAGCGTTTACCTGAGTGCGTGTAACCCATCTTGGTTGCTGCAAAAGCACTCCGGTATCTGAGCTTGCGAAAATGGTGGACAACATCGCTGAATGTATCCGTCCCTATCCTTATGTCTATGCAGGATGATCACGCACACGGGGTGATACAGCAGAAGTCAGCAATGCGGATCTGCTGCCTGAGGTTGCAGCTTTACGCAATAAGGTTCGAAACCTCACACAACTATAAGTCATGATCACGCATCCCATCCCGCCTACACTCGAGTAGTCACACTCAGTCACCCGTTAGCTGGATAAATCGGAAATACGGCGATGATGCGCGGTGTTGCATTAAACCCCGCGCCCATCGCACATCGCCAGCGGGAAACTCCCGGGCCGACAGCTAAAGACGACTACTGTCGTCGGCCCGGAGAAATTAAGACGTCTTTTCAAAATCAAGGATAATTCCACAGGTCTAGGTGACCGACCGAAAGTCAGTAGGGACGTTCGCACATGCGTTAAAGCGTACGGTGATTTTCAACGCAAGAAAAACTCCACCAAAACACCAAAAACCCTTTAGGAGCTTTTGTCGAACAGGATAAGCGTTTCTCACACATCCACGTAGACCTTGTTAGCCCGTTACAAACTTCACGCGGCTATACATACATCCTTACCTGCATAGACCGTTTCACCAGGTGGCCCGAGGCCGTTCCGCTACCAACCTGCTCTTTAGAGAAAGTTACACGAGCCTTCTTCAAACGTTGTGTAGCACAGTTCGGTTGTCCGAGTAATGTTACATCAGACCGAGGTTCGCATTTCGATGGGGCCTTTAGCAAATTTCTGGCTACCCTTGGTTGCCAACATCACCGAAATACTGCCTATCACTCTGCTGCGAATGGTATGGTGGAAAGGTTGCACAAGCAAATCAAAGCCTCATCAATGGCACACAGAGGTATTAACTGGACCAAAATACTACCTATTGTCCTCCTAGGTTTAAGGTCAACCTTTAAAACCCACTTGCAAGCCACTGACGCCGAGTTAACATTTGGTCGTACCATCGCATTATCTGGTGAATATCTCTTCGGCTAGGCAATCACCATTTGTCTATGGGAATTACGTGGCGCGCTTGTGACACTATATGAGTCGTTTCCACCCATCACCCCCGTGAGTTCAAACCAAACCGTCACACATGCCAGAGGAGTTGTTACATTGCCAGTATGTTTTTCTCCGAAACGACATGGTGACGCAAATTCTTCACCATCATGCTGGACCGTTCAAGATAATTCAGCGGTCCCAAAAACAGTTTTGATTGACCGCACCGGTCGACACTACACGGTCTCGATTGACAGAGTCAAACCGGCGTTCATGGACAATACAGTTGACTCGGCTAATCCGCCAAAACCAAACCCAGCGCCACCGGTGATAACCCCTAATATAACATCTACTATCTCAACGCCTGCCACCACAACAGCTAGGCGAGCGAAATGGCATATCGTAAGATTCGCCAACTATGTAGTACATCTTTAACGTATTATTATCACTTGGTATATGCATGTGCATGTTTTTACGTATCTCATCATTATAACTCGGTTTTGGCCATAAACCCATGCACCAGAGAGTTTTTAATGTATCCTACACTGGTCACCACCGACAATCAACCCACGCAGACCAAGTGCCTTGGCTGACTTCGAAGTGACTGGTTGCTGAGAGACTGTGTTCCAGCTTGGAACGCCCAGACACCGCTTGGCCCGTTCATATGTCAATTCCAGTTCAAAGGTCTCCTCTGACCAGACTTCTTGAAAGGGGGCTGTGTAACAACATTGTTTTACAGTATCTAACAATTGACGTTGATATACACTTCCCGTTGATTCGTGTTCCGTGATTGCTCCTGCTGTACCTTCGTGCAGGTTTTGGCTACCGCGATAAATCTTCTATCTCCTGTGATTTTTCTCCTACATTCTTGTGAGACATTATTGTAGTGGTCAGTTTACTACAGGGTAAGTGCGTCATACACCTCAGTCACATTGAAGGACTTCTCATCTATTGCAGGTTACCGAGTGGTATGCAAAGTAGGCAAGACGGTGCAGTTGAAGAATTATCCTGTCATCGAACGCTAATAAAAACCTTGAGAAGGCAGTCATCTTAGACAGGTTGGTGTTTGTAAATCGATGTACATTTTTAGAGTTCAGAAGAAATAGTTTATAAGCACATGCGCATCATATATAAAAAAGCACAAAAATAAACTCGTTGTTGGAAAATATTGTTTGTATGCGAGTGATTATCTTACGAGCTGGCCAAATCGTAGACAGTTCGTCCAAAAATTATCATCAATGACCTTCAGATTCGGATTAAACATCGATTACTAGGAAAAATTAGAGGACACTAAATGTATTGTAAACAGTAATATGTTCAGAATATTTACTAAAGTGTGTATTAGATTGTGTATTTCACGGCAAAAATTGTATTCAGATATGTCCAGTTTTTAAATAAAAACTAACATAATGTCACCAGTATATTTTGTCATTTGCACATTTGACTGGCGGATTTTAATTGAAAAGCCGCCTAAAACAGTGGAATATTTTGAGTGAATGCTTCATTTTCATTCAATCCCCTGTCCTTTCAAAATGTAATCAAGTTATATTTTTATTGTTTCACATCAGCAGTACACTTTCCTTCCTACTTTGAAACTGGATCGAGCAAATACCAATTTGGATGTTCCTGTAGCATCAACTAGTCAGTTGATGTTTCATAAACATATATAAATTTTACTCCACATTGCCACATCCGAGATTGTCGTTGACTTTATTTAGTCGATCACATGATCACATATTTTAAACTACACAACGCCGTCTGATATCACATAATACTACTGCACATAAACGATCTTTTTCAAATATTCAAAGCGATATGTGATACTAGCTAAATGGGAAATTTCTGTCCAGTATTGTTTTTTTTATGTTCAAAAGTTGGCTCAGTCTCACATTACGCTACAAAGAAAAATGAATGTTCCAGAGGCGGCTATTCCATTTCCGTATTGTCAATGTCCAAATCTTTTGTATTTACTATAAAAATGTTTTAACGATGTGGACAGCTTGCTGAATTTGAAATGTATTATTAAAAATTATTTAAGTATACAACTTTTTCATACCTTAATCATGAAGAAGCCAGCGCCACGTAGTTAAAATGCTCAATATCTGACGAGAGGGTGAGAGCTGAATTTGAATAAAGACTATAAGTGAGGTGATCGCTCGAACTGACGTATTGATTACATAGATCATAAAGCACGTTCATGTGGATTATGAGCATAATATGTTTCTTGAAAGAAAGAATTCCACCAACAACTGAAACTGCGCTAGAAAGTCAGTGATGATGACTGCATAATCAACAAAAAATACGTTTTATATCTTGGTTGTTGTTCTCAGAATATTCAGATTTAGCAACTCAACTTCACAGCAGCTCTTCAAGTCTTCCTTATTTATATTACACCGTGTAGGCACTCCGGCAAATTTCAAAAGATTTGAATTGCAACTAATATAACAAACTAGTCTATATCAAGAAGTCAATAAGATCAAACATTCTTATAAACTCAAGTGTTTCGAAGAAACCAGTCCTGATAACATAAACTAAAAACGCAATATTATATACGCTTTTCCTGTCACTTTTCCGGGTGAAGAATTTATTTACCATTTATAAAAAATTTCAAAGTATATCACAAACACTTATAAAGCGAACAGCGTTATCAGAAGCATTGGCTTGGTATCGCTTGAAATGCACGGTAAACTTCACCAAATCGAATTTTCAGTTCCAGCTCTATAAATAAAAAGACGAGTTTATTGTAGTTGAAACATATCTTTTCTCAGTCGATCAAACATCAACTTGATTAAAAAGCATCAAAGGATACAAAACAGATAGACACCGGTTACCGCGAGTTCGACAATAGCGGTATTGCAGACGGCTCAGATAATATGCATTTCATCACATGATACAGTCTCTATATTTAAATTTTAAAATTATTGTTTAACAATAATGTTCCAGTCGCTTCGTTGCTTCAAAAATTCTGCTGCAATCGGAGACCTACCGTAAATAAACAGCAAATCTTTTTCTATAACTTGATAGAGGTATAGTATATTGCCATCTCAAAAATCACTATATCAGCGTAATTTCATCCAATAATCAAAATATCTCATTCAAAAATATGTAGTCTTCAAACAACTGGAAAAAGTATCTCGTTAATATGTGTGTCATTTTTGTATTAACAATAATGTAAAGCTGAGATTTCGAATATTTTCGAATGAAGCTTTTATATTGCATTTATTTTCTTCGTTTAAGCGAACCTAGAATGGTAAACTCGCCAACATTTGAAAGATATTGAATCCTGCACTACAAAAAATTGCAACTAAAGAAAGAAGCAGATTTGAATTGCACAGCGAACTGCGTACAAGCGTTTTTATAGAATGAACATCCAAGAAATCACTGCATGGAATAAACGAGCATAAATATCCCATTGAGATACATCAAACTATTGGCAAGTAATACTAGTATTTGCATTTTTCTGCTCCAACTGAGTAAGTTTCATATTCGGGTCAATGAGTGCAGCATGCTATTGTGAAATTGCCTGAACCATTAAGGATCCATTTGTGAAAAGTCTTTATTCTCCGGTGAGTAAAATAGCCTGGTTTATACTTCGAGCGTTATTAATATGGGCGAACCAGATAACTCCAAAATTTTCCCTTCGTTTTTGTATATATGTATATTACACTGCAGAGAGTTTCTGAATGCGAACAATCGATTCCTTTGACCATGACCACATTATTAATCAAACAAAACTATCTTGTGCTTGCGACTTTACAAGCTAATCGTTTCAATGCCACATTTGTCTTGGACTATCTAGTATTTAGCATGCTCCTTCGATTTTAAGTCAATTAAATTCAACAATGTTGTAGAGCAGATTGAATATTTAGCACAAATGTATTGAAATTAGGTTTTTAGAATTTTTAGAAAATCATAATTTTGTCGTTGATTTACCCGGTGTTTGCTACGTATCTTGTGCATGTCGACGTAAACAGCCTAGCGATACGACTACAAATCCTCCCCATGAGGCAAAGCTGGAATCTCGAATAGAGATTTTGGGAAATTACTATCGAAAACTTTAAGAAACATTTAAACCGCTTTTGGTAGATACACTTGCCAACGCAATTCGACCCGAAATAAATGTTGCTCAAGACAAAAAGAAATGGAAATTGCACCATTAACTGCTCCCTTAACTGAATGTGGCGATAGCTCGTCCGAAGGTAATAAAGATGGACCTACTGAACCCAGTTTACCTAGGTCCTCATCTGGTAAAATTGTGAACACTTGGTCCAGGACTCCCCGTCGTTTAGTCGCTAGATCCGAGTTCCCCCCCAAAAGCAATGTTACCCCTCATTCTACTAAGACTGATATCGCTCTCAGTGTAATCTGCACAAATATCCCGGAATCGACAGATTCACTTTTTTCAGCGAGATAAGCACGTGAGCTCAATGAATGGACTAAGCTCTGTACACACATGGGTTGAAAGCTTTGGTACCTACATCAATGACGCGCTTAACCCGGCATAAAGACTCCCCTCACGTAGACCGGCCGCGCCTATTAAGGGTGACATTGCGAAATAAATCTGAAATGGAAGAAGTCATCCTCAATGCGTATCTACTCGGTGCTTGTCCCGGTTTGACCTGCCGAGTACAAGCCGACATACCTTGGTGGGAAAGGAAAGGTCAATCCACTTGTCGAGACCACTCTACTTCACGTAGTTTAATATTCCTCGGTGTCCCCGAAAATGTTGATGTAGTATCAGCATCGGAATCAAAGCAACATGATTTGAAGCAATGGTTATACATTGCCGATGCTATTGGATCTCGTGATTCCATTGTCGTAGACACTTTAAATACTTAGATCCTCTAACTACAAAGGCAATGGGCCCAGTCCTCTGAAAATCACTTTTCTAACGACTGAAATGGCTATCGCTATGAATACCGACTGGAAATCAAACCGCTCAAAACTTCCACCAGACGTGAGACTAAGTGTGCCCAAGCGTGTTCCCTCACTGAAACCCAGAGAACCATCGCAACCACAGCCTGATTGCAATCTTGTTATTGACAGTTCAAATGTTACCCCAAAAAACGAAAAGGGTCCGGCTCATCGCGAGTCGGACCAATAGCTACAGTACACGATTCGACATTGTGTAAGATAAATACGATCAAGTGCATATATACAAATGCTCAGTGTTTAACTAACAAATTAGCTGAACTATGTGAGCTTTGTGATAGACTTTCACCCGATTTGGTTGCAGTTACAGAGACTTGGTTCCAGCCCTGCATGACTGATGCTGAGCTTTTGATTCCGAAAATGTCACTACTTCGTCGCGATCGTGATCGAAGATCCGGTGGTGGAGTTGCAGTCTACTATCACGAACGTTTAGCGCAGTGTAACGTCATCGATCATCCTGACCTCAGCCTTCCTGATACGATGTGGTGTTCAGTAAAACTAGTCAATGGAGATGAATGTACGATCGGCATCATTTACCGCTCGCCATCATCCGAAAGCTCATACAATGATAAGCTCATCGAATCATTGCAACACATCACAAGATGCCAGACTATGCAATTGCTGATCATTGGCGATTTTAATCTCCCGCATCTGTTTTCGAGAGGTGAGCACTCCCTGCATTCGTTTGAACATAAATTCAAGGAGGTTATAGAATTTGCTTCACTACACAATCACGTTAACCAGCCAACTCGCTGGCGGGGTCTTGACCAACCTTCAACCCTTGACCTTGTCTTAACGCCTGAGGCAACCGCAGTAGAGGATATACAATACCTGGCACCACTGGGGAAGAGTGATCATGTTGTGCTTTTGTTTGATTATGTATGTAGTGCGGAACGATTGTGTGAACAGACGAAAGTCATAAGGAAAATACAATTTGAATCCTTAAATATCAGTCTCCGGGATGCACACACTCATGAGTTTGATTCAATGGATTCTGGCTCATATTACAATTCGTTTCTAAATTATCTGAATTCGAAGATTTACGAAAACTCGATTTTTGTACCACACAAATGCAGCTACAACAACCAGTTTGTTATTCGGAGTAGAACTAAGAAATGGTTAGCTGTTAAGCGAGAGTCTTGGGTAACTCATAAGAAGTTTGGTACGGAAGAAACTTGGAAGCGATTCTGTAAGATACGGAATCAAGTCACGACTCTTGTAAGAGAAGATCGCATGCAATTCCAATGGAACTTGCTTAAGAGAATGGAAAAGAATCCTAAGCTTCTCTACAAGATAGTAAATGAACGATCAAAGATCAAACCAGGTGTATTCTCTGTACTAACACCTCATGGATTGACCCACACTGCCCAAGATACCGCCGACGCTTTAGCAACGTTTTACTCATTTGTCTTCAATCCCAAGCGTTGTATACCATATCAACTTTCATCAAGTTCACCACATTTCGAATTATTAAGTGAAATGACTATCAACGAATACATGGTTGGGCGGGAACTTTGTCAACTAAACGAAAAGAAGTCCCCTGGCGCAGACAAAATTACCCCCGCCGTACTTCGCAGGTGTCGCGTTGCTTTGACTGCTCCTCTCACTCGCATATTCAATCTCAGCTTAAATGAAGGAAAAATACCACCGCAATGGAAAGCAGGGATGATAACTCCTATTTATAAAGGCGGTAGCCGTTCAGACACAGCAAACTATAGACCGGTAACGTTACTTCCGGTGATCTCCAAATTAATGGAACGCATTGTGACTGCGCGCATAAGAGAACATTTTGAAAACCAAAATATTTTGACCGCAGCACAACACGGTTTTCGAAGAGGTCGTTGCTGTTTATCTAACCTTCTTACAACGTTCGAGGATTGGACCAAGGCACTAGACGAAGGTGAGGCTGTACATGCTTGCTACATCGATATTTCCAAAGCTTTCGATAGAGTCAACCATGACATCTTAATCAAAAAGCTCGAATCTTATGGAATAACGGGAATATTGCTAAATTGGATAAGGGACTATCTTACTGATAGACACGTCCAAGTTCGCGTTGGCAGCACCTTATCTAGAAAAATAGACGTCACGAGTGGAGTTCCGCAAGGCTCGTGCTTGGACCTCTTCTATTCTTGGTGTATATGAACGATATAGTAGAGAATATTGGATGCAACTTGATACTATTTGCCGATGATATTAAAATTTGGAAACGTGTCAGGTCTGTTAATGACTGTATGGCATTACAACGGGATCTAAGCATCTTATTTCGTTGGTCCCAGTTAAATGAGTTACCATTTAACCCTGCGAAATGTAAAATGCTGCAGCTTGGAAAATCTCTGCACCACACGTATCAGCTTGGCACGCAAGATCTCGTCTGGACCACAGCAGAAAAAGATCTGGGTATCTGGGTTTCGTTTAACCTTAAGCCTGGACAGCATTGCCGGATGGTGTACAATAAAGCTTGCCGTATCTTGAGTCTTCTCAAAAGAATATTCCGGATTTTTACGCCCGAAACCCTACCCCGGTAATTAACACGTATATACGTCCTGTTATGGAATATTCCATCCAAGCCTGGGCACCATGGCTGAGGAAGGATATCGAACTACTCGACAGGATTTATCATCGTGCTACAAAGTTGGTCTCCCGGTACAGAAATTTGCCTTTCACGGAGCGAATGTTAAAACTAAACCTGCACGATTTCACCCAACGGCGGATACGTAATGACCTTATGTTGATATACTGACTTAATCCCTTGAGTTCCTGGAGGAACATAGAGCTTCGGCAACTTGTCTCCATTTTGGTCTGTCCATAGCAGCCATTTTGATGTCGTTCCAGTTAAGTCCACACTCGCGGATTTCCTCTTCACACGACCGCTTCCAAAATAGCCTTGGGCGTCCGACCCGCCTCTTCCTGATTAGGTTCCA
The DNA here is from genome assembly GCA_013407085.1 of Atriophallophorus winterbourni. Taxonomy (NCBI): domain Eukaryota; kingdom Metazoa; phylum Platyhelminthes; class Trematoda; order Plagiorchiida; family Microphallidae; genus Atriophallophorus; species Atriophallophorus winterbourni. Next base: position 28,515 of record JACCGJ010008055.1, read on the forward strand.
TACCAGAGCATGGCGCGTGTTGTCATCATAAGGTTTCCGCAAGGTGTGCCCAACCCATCTCCACTTTCTTCCACTGATCTAATGGACGATCGGGTCCTCAGCAGTAATCTGCCACAGGTCTTGATTCCTTATCTTTTCTGGCCATTTTACCCCAGAATGATTGCAAGCGGCCAGAAGACTTTGCTGTCACTCGCCGATCCGATCCATAGAGTAGCACGGATTTGAAGTTGCTTCTGAATATACGGAGTTTCGTGCGTTTTGATAGAACCTTCGACTCCCAAATGGGTTTCAAAGCTATGAACGCGTATCTTGCTTTGCCGATTCTGGCGACTATGTCTTCGTCCGTGCCACCACTTATTGAAACAATGCTGCCGAGGTAGACGAATTGCGTGACGTCTTTGACTGCTTTACCATTGATGGTGATTGATGGGTGCTCATCAGTTAGCACACGGAGGACTTCTGTTTTTTCGGTATTCACGCGTAGTCCTGCATATGAAGCAAAGTGTGCTAGTCTATCGGTCTTTCTCTGAAGACGTTGGGGGTCACGTGATATCAAGCAGACATCATCAGCGTATTCCAGATCCTCCAAATGCTCGGATTCCTTCCAATCGATACCATTCCTCTCACCTTTTACTGTCTGTTCCATTATCCAGTCTATTACCAACAGAAAAATCATTGGGGATAACAGGCATCCCTGGCGGACGCCAGTCTCATCTGCAAATGGATCGGTAAGTCTTCCGTTGTGAATTACCTGACAGGAGGCACCTTCATACAGCTGCTTTATGAGGTCCATGTACGGCGGTGGGACTCCATAGTGTGGCAAAAGCTTCCATATGAATTCGCGGCCCACACTGTCGAAGGCTTTCTCAAAATCTATGAAGTTGAGGCTAAGAGGCGATTGCCATTCAATGCTTTGTTCAATTATTATGCGGAGATTTGCAATTTGGTCGATGCCAGACTTTTGTTTTCTGAATCTTGATTGCTCTGGCCGTAGCACTTGATTGATAGCGTCGCGCGAACGCAGAAGGATGATGCGTGTAAGCACTTTACTAGGGAGTGAGAGCAGTATGATACCTCGCCAGTTTTTGCATAGCCTCAGATCCCCTTTCTTTGGAAGTTTGACTAGATGACCTCTCTTCCAGTCATTTGGGATCCGTCTTTCTGTCCAGATTTTCTGCAGCAGAGGAAGTAACATATCAGCCGAGGTGTCCAAATCAGCCTTCAGAGCTACTGGTGGAATCCCATCTGGATCCGGTGCTAAAGTCCAATGACCTTACTCGAACACGAACATATTCAAAGGCTTTAAGCATTCCGCATTCTCGATTGGATATATGTCCTAATTTTTTCTCGGTAAGAATTTGGTTCACTTGGAACTATTTGCCTGAAGAAATCACACGATCAGAATCTGTTGAGGTTTTCGCTACCGAACTCGATGAGTTTATGATGAACCATGCGGTATGCGAGTGTCCCTATTGATTTTTCAGATATTTTATATATTTTTTATTTATTCCATATACCTTGTCATCCTATGGTTATTGTTAAGCATAATGCTTTTTCTACCATAAAATTTTCTGTGTTCTGAGTTCTGAGCACTTTCTTCAAACGCGTTTGTCCAGATATAGTGCAACTGGCTTTGTCTCGTGTATTTCAATTCTTTTGTGTTAATTTCGAAGTGGATATCAAATGGCCAGTGTATGGCTCCGAGTAGAATTCTATGTCCACAGTAAACATTGAAATATCACCTAATTTATTGATACCAATTTCATTGCCATACCCTCATATTAATTATGAAAGTGCTATTTTCATGTTCGAAACATATCAATGTCATTCGCTTTGCATATATTTCTAAATTACCACACTCACGTGTAAGCCGTTCGTCAGACCTATCCAATGTGCCATTTCCATCAGTAGTTGTGTTCAAAAACGAGGCTTTGTCTTTTCCAGTAAAATGTACCAACTTTGCCATATTGGGCTCAAATTGAGAGCTGTTCCTTCTTCTGTCGCTAACACAATCGGATTCTCTAGGCTTCCTAATTGGCCAAACCACGGGGCAACAATACGGGGCTGTTTTCGTGCACAATTGTATGTTCCATTCACACGGTATACGGTAGTAAATTGTAGGGTTCATTTCGATTACAGTGTTGAAAATATCCTAAAAATTGCAACATGACGTTTGATGTCCGGAGTCACTGAGGTAAACACAATTATGTGCTAATGGAAAGAATAGCAATAACTTATAAGCCTTTACCTCAATATTTTGCACATTTTAGTCAATTTAATGTTTTAAGTTTATCGAATCGTTTCCCGTTATTTAAGCAGGTATAAAATAAAGTTTTCAGTTCCCACAGTAATACTACTTTGCAAGATCATCGTTTCCGTCAAATGAATGGAAATAACAAGAAGTCTGTCATGGTGCGCATGTTGCAGCGAGTGATAAAATGTGAAATCTCTTTCCACTAAGCTAATGATCCAAACATATTCGACATCTCTTAAAATTCCTTAAATCATACAAATCAAATACCCGTTTGATTTATATTTGGAATTCACTCTTAATCCGATCGGCAGAACCCACAAACTGATGTACGATTCACGAAGTGGATCTTGCCTAATTCTCTTGTGGTTTTCAAGTGCAGGGATTGTTAACACTTCAAAAACACTATTAACTTTTTATTAATGATATAAACCATACTACCGTGTCATAAATATAAAAGTTATTGTAAACTATTCTCAAAACATACATGCGGTACACCATTAATATCAACGGGTTTTAGGTCTAACTTCACAATTTGTCAGTCGATGTTTTTACTTAAAGGATTATTTTTAGCTTTTCCACCTCAACTTGGAATCGGTCTCAGTACAAACAAAGAGAATATATTTAGCATGCAATTTACTGCACACGTGTGATGTCACGGCTTCAACCTCGAGGAATATGAATACAGCATAGGTCGCTGTTGCATCGGAATGCTGGAAGACGACCGCTGCCATTAAGCGCAGATTGAACGTGTTTCAAACTAAGTGCTCGAGAAGGACTCTACGGATTTTTTGGTCACACACCATTTCGAATGAAGAGCTCCTGAGAAATATTGGTCTAGAGGTGGTATCTACCGTAGTCAAAAGAAGACGGTGGAGATGGTTCGGTCATGTCTGCAGGATGGATCCCAGCTCGCATACGAAGGTAGCCATTCACTGGTTTTCGCAAGGTTAACGAAAAAGGGGACGGCCCAAGAAAACTTTGCGCAGAACTTTGGAACGCGAACTACACGCCCAAGGATTCACGGTGCCACCCGGCACGGGGAGGACTGAGTGAGTGAGTGATAGATCGCAATATACTCAGTTTGCTCCAAACCAAAGGAAACATAAATCTCTGTTGTCTGCAACGAATGATGTAATAAACATTGGCGTGTAACCACGAACAAGGGTCAAAAAAGTTTACGATAAATATAAAACTGGTGTGACCAGTGTGACAAAACCAAATCCGGTATTCCCATATCAGAATCAATCAGTACCACTAAGTATACCATCTCATTAAAATGCAACACGTTTGCTGCTTGTTAATTATTACAATTCGGTCCATACGATAACCTAAATTAATGTTTAGCGATAAAATAATCAAAATGCTTCCTCACAAATATATTGCATGATGATTCAAAAAGCTGTAATTAAATATTGCTTACCTGATCAGCTTGCATTAAGAGCACATTACGTTCGAAAAACATGGCACTGGCTTGCTGCCATTTATCGTGCCAATGTATCGCTCTCATTTTAGACAAATGCATCAGAGATAAACCACCGTTCAATCCTTTATCCTGTAGTAACATTAAAGGTGATATTTGTAGGATCAAATCCCATCAGATCCTAAAAATCATATTATGATTGAAAGCACCGAACGCTTACACTGTGATCTTCACCTATGGTTAAGCCATGCAGCAATGCAAACGCAATTATATAAAGTACGTAAATGTAATATAGAACTTGCCAATTAATCGAACTCAAAACTCAGAAATGAGACGCAGTCATATTGTTGGCATATATAACGAAAAATAACAAACAACAGATGGATCAAATCATTTCTACTTCTGAGTATCATCCTTGAAAGGACTTCGAAAGTGCGACATTCAAGCAACGTTTTACAGATGCATCAACAGGAGTGTAAATAAATTAGTTAACTCATCTTGAATTCGTATATGAATTCAACGAGTAATCATTTCTATTTGAAACGTTGATTTTGACGTTTTAGGTGTAAATTAATTTAACATTTTGAAAAAGGTTTAACTTTGAATACACGAACCACTGTGTTGAAAAAATTGAACAATGAATGTTTTCGGATTCTGCGTTGAGCCGTTGCTGAGTAATGTGTTCGCATTTTATAAGCGCAAATGACGAAAGCAACATCAATAATTTATTAGTATTTCGACGATTGCCAAGGAAGCACAATTGTTTCTTGTACGGAAATCGAAAAACAATGGATTGCAGAAGAATATTGTTACCATCAACCATGTTTCAAGGCTGAATAAAATACATCATGCTGTCGTCCCAGGCGCGGGAAGGCAAACAGGCTGAAGCCTGTAGTGGAGGGTATATGCGAGTAGTGAGCAAAAACAACAATAAAATATTTCCCATGAAATGGGATCTACCAATCATAGTTTCTGTGTTCACCGTTAAAGCCACCTCGTTGTATTGAACTTAATACTGCCCATCTATTGTAAAGGCTCAATTGTATTTCTGATGCACCAAATAAACCATATATTATGCGCGAGTGGCATAATGGAAGCCTTTGATAAATCGAAACAAACATGTATTTTAAAACATTTCTGTTGAGAATTCAAATGTAGCATTCTTCTTTCCTATTGTTCGCGCATACTTTAACGCTTATGTAGATATATTATGTCTCTAGCACCAAAAATTATGATTTGAGATGAAAGGAACCATAAACTGATTCATTTTATAACCGTTCGATTTCATTACGTTTAGCTGCACAAATCCGGTAATTTTCCTTGAAATGTGACACTTACCGTGATAGGTGAATAGCGAAAGTAACGGCAATCAGGTAACGATGCTTTTAACGTCCAGGTTAATCCAATTGCCTGAGGAAATGTAGTTGGAATGTGAAAGTTACAGTATCAAAATACATTAAAAGCGCATTAGAGATTGTGCCATGGAAATAATTTTGAAGAAAATCAAAAAAAGAAGATTCTAGTTTGCGGTATGGTACAATAGTTTACAGAATTAAAGTAGTTCGTTGAGATTAATCCAAACATTCAATTATGTTCATCCATCAATTTTATAAATATATATATATATATATATATATATTATTGAACTATATAGTAGTCTAATTGCGAATGCATTTTCGTTATATAACCATTATTTTCCTCATTATAAGACAACCATTGATTCTATACTCTCTATGAATTGTGATGAAACAGTTCTTACTAAAAACCCGTCAAGCGCACCCTGATAACCAATTTCTTACCTTTCGCATTCAGCAACTTTGCACGCACGTGGCTTCCATGAAACAGACGGGTACGGTTAATGTTTAAAGGAACATGAACACAGGTCAATTAAGTTTGGAGTTCTCGTATTCGCTTTGGTTTATTTATCCTCCGAATTTCACGTATATATATATATATATATATATATATTACACACGAACATAAACGCCACGACCGGTTTTACGTTGAGGGCACTCTTTAAGTATAGATAGTGCGATCAGCTTCCACTGAAGAAGGTAGATTTGCTATCAAACGCATTCATCTCTCGAACTAAAAATTACATTCATCATACTAGAATTCAGGCGACACAGACAGAGCTCGCGTGATGTTTACGACTTAATTCAGGTAAGCGCACTCCAATTTAGTTTCGTTTTACTCGGCTACCCTATTCTCGACCGAGGTTCGCTGACACCAATTTCACACCGCCGTCTCACCTAAAGCAGTACAAATGATGGGATCCCCGCTACTTCCACGGACCGCGGTGGCAATCAACAAAGCGAAAGCACTTACGCGCCTATACCGGTTGTGGTGAAAAACTCGCCTCAATGCGCTCAGTAACTTATTATCGAGTATGCCTCTCGAAGCCATCACTCTAAAAAGGATTTATACAGGAATTAATTTTCTTTGCAATAATTTCCTAACAATTCTAAACGTAAGATTTATTCACAAAAATTCTCAATCGTGATGCCGTGTGTCGTTTTGTTTGAAACCGCAAAACTACCGTGCCAAATCGGTGTGAACGTCCGACAGATGTCAAGAACCATAAATTGCAAGTTTACAGTTACGGATTTCGATTCTCTCTTCATTGTTTCACACTGCTCCGATTTGCATCAAACGAACAGAGCGATCGGGGGGAATAAACGGTAGAAATGTGATAATCCCAACAGATTTGATATAAGCGTATTCACCCACGTTCAATTATACTGTTTCATATAGAGTGAATATTCCGCTTAGTACACAGTTCCACTACCGAAATCTTTGAAATTAAGGAGTCTTAACAGAGTTTCATTTTATTACCGTATCTCAAACTTGAACCTAATGGCATGAGAACTGGCTTTCGAGCGCCGAATTTAAAGGCACAGGTCAAAGCGTCGTCTCTAATCTAGACAAGAGCAGATGTTGCTTCCGGCTAATTACCGACAACACAACCATTGGGTTCGCAAATCGCTTTGCATGTTCCGGTAGTGGTTTTTACCCCTGATTTCGAATTGTTACGCTTGAGATGTAAATGATTGATAGAATAAGATTGTAGAAGGCCAAAATTATCCATATACAGGTTTTCTTTCGCACATGAACGTTTGCCTCCATATTTTCAACCTAAGGTAGTTTCTTGCCTGAATCAATCGCAGAACGATTGTAAAAGCAATCACTCAATCATTTCCTCTTTAGAAGCAATCTCAGGCCGTCACTCAATATTATTTAATCTATTACATTCCAGCATTTGCTGGTAACACAGCTATGGGTTATGCACCCGATTTCTATGAAACGCCGCACCGACAGATTGTAGTTTAATCAATAGAATGGATCTACTCCAAGCAATCTATTTTCTGACTGTATAATTAACTCTTTGGTGGTTCCCTAAATGCAATGCGTATATATGCAGACTAATAAATTTTGATGTACCTGCAATTTTAGCATCGAACCTAAAACCATATTGCAGCTGCTTTTTAAATTAACTGATGATCATGATGATGATCAATGATTTACCTGAGTCGCGTTGAATTCTTTGAACAAATACCACAAATCCAAAATGTTGTCGTTGAATAGCATGTCGGAATCCATTACAATTACCTGTGTGGATAAAATTAATAAACCGGAAGCTATTTTCTCTTTTGATAAAATTATGAAAAGTATGGATCAAAATTAGACGGAAAAGTAACTTAGTAAATATTTTGTATAAACTGATGAAAATCCAATAACATTAAAATCCATGACAAAAAGTTAATTGAGTCATTATATTTTGGTGCTCACATCCCCATCCATTACACACCACTACCAGTTTCTGGCTGTTTGTCGTCATCAGGCGGAGACAGTAACATCAGGTTCAGTGAGACCTGAAACAGTGGTAAAGTGGTAAACTAAGTTATACTCGAATGCTACTGTTACGTAGGGTTCGTACAATGAAACCACGGTGTTCAAATACAGAATCGCAAAGTGATTCTTGCTGAAGCACTCGAGGAGCTTATAAACGACCAATATATTTAATATATATTTTATATATTTTATTATATATTAATTGGATCATGTTGTTTGCGACGTGAACATATGATGCACCGTGAAATTTGGTAAATTAGAGGTACACGATTTGAACTAATTTCGAACATCGACCAGCCGATTTAATAAAAATTCTGTTTAGTTAAAAACAAAACCTTTTCAATCGTTTGCGGCAGAATGACCGGGACTAGCAATTTCATCAACGAGGGGATTCCCGAGTGGTGTGAGTTGTGTAAACGACGCAACAATTCCTGAAAAATGGAGATAAATGTGTGTACACAGAAAGATAACCAGAACTTAATTATGCGTGGAAATTCGCGACAATGTCTAAGAGTTCACTTCGATAAAATAACATTGGATAGGCCACAGTTTTACAGGCAGGATGCCGATGTGACCAAGATTCCATGTTCGTTATTGGATATTGATCGGTTGCAATTTGATTGATTTGTTGCATGCAATATGGAACTTGAAGCAAAATAATTAACAGTAGATTCTTATTTTTTATTATATATTTTGCTCTTGAAAATTTGAAGTTTATTAGGGATCAGTAGTATTGGTGTGTTTCGGAGCAATATACCACACAGAGTAACAGATGTTGTGTCATTTTATGACGAACTATTTAGTTGAGCTGCTATTGGGTGCGAGAAAGTTGAGATTGAATCTGAATGATATTATAAGCATTTTGTGAGCTTGATTACCTGTTTAAGTTAAGAATCTGTTCCAGATTCTTTGTTAAAGTGATGTTAATTTCAAAGATAGGTTTTAGAATGCGCTATGTTTCCATATTGTTCTAACTTCCAGCAGCAGAGTAACGGAGATTTACTTCATTTTACTACCTGATCGTCCCCCATACCTAGGGGAAGGAAAACCCTTAGCTCAAAGCTCCACTGCCTTGTGGCTACATCCATTCATGGAAAAGGCTTCAGGAGTCAACCTCGAGGAAAAATCCGGAGCCGGAGTCCCGTTAGGCAGTCCGAAGTTTATTCAACTTCGTCCTGCCAGCTCCTGTGACGGCATCGTTGCCCAAACGTATCAGCCTAGCTGTTCCTTTGGTTCCAGTGGTGCCGTAGAGAGGGAGCACTTGCTGCTTGGGCAACAGCTAGTTCTCCATATTGAACTGTCCTGGCGTACATACAATCAGAATCATTATCAATAGTACTGTTCATTATAATTGCTACAATCTAGGTTGTTCATTGATATTCGAATGGTAAATGAGTCAACCGATCAAGCCTGTGAATATGAACGAATGAAAATAACTAGAACAAATTCCGCTTAAAATCTGTCAGTGATACCTAACACTCTGTATACGCGTATCTGACCAGATGATCGGTAATCCAAAAAAATCGTAGTGTCGTAGTGTTCAAAATTCAACCTTCTTGACTACGACGTCAAGGCACACGCTAACTTATCTTACAGAAGTTCACTGATGAGCACTAACAAAAGGCAATAGACAGAGCAAACGTGAGTAAACGAACAATTTCAAAGCTGTTGGAATCGAATATTTATATTTGTAAGTTCAAATAAAGCCGTCTGCGATAAACTGTGTGTGCTTTCTTGCTGACTTCTGATCATATCTATCACTAATCTCCATTTTATCTATTGTGTAAAAATCAAACGAGCTTGCTCGTTTTACGGATTATTTGTCGCGTGTTTAATTCAACATACGGGTAAGTCATGTCGGATATAGATAATTCTTACCTCGTGATATTCAGCGCGATAAAAATTCCATTTCAAATACGGTTTTTGCCAGGAATGAAATACTCTAATAAATTCTGGTCTTGAAGCATAATCAATCAATATATGTAGAACAATCTGACTTTGGCGTATGGGTATATTTTCCGGACATGTCTGGCGAAATTGTGGGAAATGTTTGGTCGAGCACAACTCATCGTCTTCCCGGAAACGTCCTTGATAGTACAACATGCTCTTCAACATAACTTCAGCCATCGCAATTGCCTCAGGCCCTCGGAGAGTCAAAACAACGTGGATGATTTCCATGTCTAAATTCTGTGATGAAGGAGAATGACTTTTCACAAAGTTGGTGTTATTTTTTAACATTACTTAATACAAAATTTACTCTTTGGCAGCAAGTGATTCGGTTAAAAAAGTATGGCTGACAGTGTTATTCTAGCACCTAATGCCTCAGTATATTTTCGATTATGACTTCATACCTTCAACATACTTTACGCGAAACTGGTTTACGCTGTTGACTGCTGTTGCTTACAACCCCTAACTTATTTCAACTATCTAATTCAGACCGTTCCCCCAGGTCAAACGAAGCCAACAAGGTCTGTTAAGCTGAGCCCTGAAGTAGCTATCATTATTCAAATATTAAAAATTCAAGTTTGTTAAACTTTTTTTAGCCCATCCACCCTTAAATTACATCATTTTAAATTTACGATAACAGGCAAGTAAGAATAATTATATGAAACTGTGGATATTGTTCGTGTATGAGATTGTAATTAAATATGCATGGAATTGAATAGAAATGCTCGAAGTTATAAAACTTGTCTGCATTGGGAACATATATTTTCTCTGTTCATATTATTTATAATAAACGAAGTTGGTCTACATATGTCTCCGATAAAACAAAGTCAGCTATGGCAATCAAAACGCATTTTGGTTCCATAAGAATATATTACCAAATCGCCAACGTTTAGCTCTTTTATCTGCTTGTCTGAAATTACCTGAATGCCCTAATTTGGCTTGGTTTGATGATGTCACTGCATTTTTTGTGCTCTAGTTCGTTCGCAGGAAAAATATATCAGCATCTGGTGGTAGTGTAAACTCAAACACGGATATCATTTTTGAGCGATGTATAATAAACTTTGCCGTATCTTGGGTCTGCTAAAATGGATATTCTGGATTTTCACGGCCGAACCCTTATCCCGGTTAATTAATACGCATGTACGTCCTGTTATGGAATATTCGATCCAAGCCAGGAAACCATTCAAAGGATTCAAAGATTTATGGTTGATAGGGGATAATAAACTAGTTGCCTTCAATCGGCTATCTAAAAGTCAGACAGATGGATTGCACACTCTAGATTTGGTTTTGTCAGACTAAGCGCCGAAAAGCAGGGACCTAGAGCTCGATGGACAGCGCTACAAGAACATAAAGACATCAGCCATAGACCATTCAAGGGCAATAAAACGGTGAATATTAACAAGAGTGATTATCAGAATATGCTTAAAGTCTCGTGTAAAGATATGAACAAACGGTGGTACAACGATCATAATTAACCCTAAGAAAGTTTTTGCGATAGAAACCTTGGTTGCTAGTTAATATTTTCGCCGAACTCTGTTCAGAACGCAACGTTCTACGGGCAACTGCAAGCACAATAAAGACCACGGATCTCCAAGACTGGAATTATCTATTCACTTCATACATTTTTCGAAGCCGCTGGTTGAAAAATGGAATATTTTCGTAGGGTTTTTTATTCTCTTATTCGTTTTTGTATACCCAAGATGATGAAGCGACAATTCGCTTTAACGAATGAAGAAACTACCAGCTCTCTAAGATTAGTAAACTATCCTTTTACTTTTGACAAATTAATAACATTAATAATCTTACGAAAATGTGTGTGCAACAAATCATCATCTTTAAAACATTTGTCTAAATAACAAATATATCTTGCTGCTTGTTTGAAATTATGGTTTAGAAATGGGCTAAACTATTTTATATGAATTAATTTTAGAGTTTTCTCTCAGAAGTAACGTCAGAAAACTAAAGATATGGTGGTTTTATGATTAATCTATTCGGCACCGTTAAACGCTACTGATAGGAAGCATTGATCTTAGAAACCAGATGAACATCTATGCACTTCGAGTGCGTCGAATGAAAGAACGCAACAGGATAAAGACTGCGGTCTTTCGTAAGCCTTTTTAATACATCATCGACATCCTCAAAAAGTATGTTGAGTCAGTAGCATAATCGAACATTCGCGAATTTGAGCACTTATGCATCGATGATATCGAAGGAAAGAGCCAAGAGAAGCGACTCCTCGATTTGCAGATAAAGTTTACATTGAGATTTTAAGTAATCGCCCATTGTAGTTAATAAAATCTCGTCAGCACAATCGGAAGCATTTGTGGCATGTTATGGTTTGTAGAGCTTATGCTAAATGCACGTTATAAATCGTAAGTAGAATCATGTAGATAAGCGTATAAAACAAGCAAAACCTTCAGTTTCTCATTAAGTCACCTCAAGTAATTACACTTTAAGATTGCCCGGCGAACTGTGTCTACAAATGCAAATGGAATGATTGCTCGGATTACCATAATGTGTGAACCTCTGAAAAATTTAGCATTAGAATAAAAAAAATGTTAGAAAAAGAATAGGAAAAACTACAATTCTAGTGAAAATTCATTGCTGATCTGAGATTTGGCCCTAAAAGTACACATGCTGGAACACTGTAGCGTGGACATTGATAACATGAATACCGAAAGACAAGGGACTAAACCCACATAAGAAACCACTTTACGCTAAGACAGATTTGAGGAAGTAGGATCAAAAGCGAAAGGCTTTCGTCATTGTAACGATATAAATTAATCAAGGAGCGCTTGTATGCCATGGTTGGATAAGGCTGATACCATTCTTCCACTGTTTCAAGCGCATGCGGATCCTGATCTTACTGTCCCTACCTGATGAGTGCAAACAGCACGAAACCGGTCGTGGGGTGTAAATGACGGAAAAGCATGCAAATGAATATTTTGATATAAATTAATGTTCATGAACGTGAGTTGAAACACAGTTCACGCAGGCAAATCGGTTAGCTGACGCTCACCTCACCTGCACACACTCAAAATAATTGAGGGAAATTGAAGCTTGCAGCAAGTGAATCATGATCCATCAAATCTAGCTCTGCGCCTATCATTGCCTGCTTATATCTTAGGATGGGTCAACTGGCTGCAATTTTAACCTGAAATCTGTTGGCCCTGATTCTTTTTGGCTGACGAAACTTCTGGATAAGGGTTGAAACGTTAAAAATTTCTACGATCGATCCAATATAGCATTTCTTAGTATCACGGTGTTTCACGCTAGTTCCTTAACACATACAGGTGCAATATTTTCACTTGAAACTCTTCTTGTTGGCCAAACTGTGGATAATCTCCGGCTTTATGGGTCAAGGTGATTTGATACGGAACTCGCTGAACTCAGCACATACTTTTGACATATTTGATCACTACCATACGATGACCAGTGTTGTGTCAGTTTATTTGTCGAAATGATTGAACCAAGACCGAGTTTTGTTTGGTTTCTCGACTTGAAGAAGCATACCGTTGGCAGCTCAACTATCGTGGCTGGTGCAACCACAAGTTGACTCTGAAGACAACAATGATAGTATACACACGTGCGTCCTAAATGCTTCAATTTACGCCAGTGAGACCTGGACCATCCACCGACACGCACGAAAGCTGAAATCGCTCCATTTAAGAAGTATTCGTCTAAAATTGGTCTAAAGTGCATGTTCACCCTACTACAACAGCGCCACCTACGCAAACACTCATGTGCATAGAATGGAAAATGGTCGTATTCCAAATGATCTACTCTATGATTATTTGTATTCTTGAAGTCAACTAATCGGCAGACAGCACTTGCGGTACAATGACGTTTGTTAAATAGTAATAAAAGATCTTGACATTGTCCAGACTAGTTGGTCACATCTTGCGCTTAACCGCCCACTTTTAAGGCAAGCTGCGGAAGAGCAGATGCTGCATTCAGCTGCTCTCACCGTTCGACATGATCAACAACAACAGTTGGCAATCCCTATTCCTCCCATTCGAGTTTTGTGCTTCCACCAATAAACGCCGCAATTCGATGTATGTACAAATTTAAGCGATGATTTTCAGGCACATTTTATGTACAGCTTTACCAATGCTTTACGCGCGAGCAATTTCAATTGCAAACCGACGACAGCAAGCAAAGCAATGCTATTCATAGGGTTTATAAATGTGTCTATGAGCGGTATTATACAATGACCATAAATCTGAAAAATATGTTTTGTGACGCTAGTTGAGCAACATCTTCCGTTCACATCTTTTCAATTGCGCCAAGATCACATTTGAGTACATTTCGTCAATAGCTCTATACGTATTTTCAAACAAATCATTGAAGCATATTTATAAGATACGTTTCAATCAGAGGATGGTCAGATACTTTCGTGTCGTGTCAAACACTTGTTTTTCGATTGTTCAAATTTATATGCAGCATGATTAACTAAAGGAGCATTATCTTATTTAATATCAATAAATTTTTAACTCACCTTCGCGCCATAGTCCTCACGTCGATCGATAAAAATCAAAAACATGAGAAAAGAAACACAAGCGAGCGATATTGCAACTTTCAACAGTTCAATTTTCTTCAATCTTTTTAATTCCATGGTCATTTAGCGAGCTGCTTTTGTAGTGTGATGGTGGTCAAAGCTAGCATCGATATGTTATGTTCTCCGCTGTAAAGCGCTCCCGCTTATTAGATATTGATCTTTCAAGAATAGAGACGCACGAAACTGTCAGCTTGTTTGACGTGCAGTTGAAGTTCTCTGCACTAAACCAACTGTACTAGATACAAGAAATGTTTACCTTGCTCAACCATCTGACATACGAGTTTGCGATAAACACATAAACGAGTAAGGAGGTTATTTCAGTAAGCCTCAAAATTAAGTGCATGATTTAAACGATGCTCCCTCTTGTAAGTAAATTAAGCACGTAGGGCAAACTAAAACGTCATTACAATAAACATGAAAAATAATGTCACCTGAATATAAACTACGGAATTAAGGCGACATTACACCGTTTCTCATCTGTTGTTTGATGGAGAATTATAACATAATCTTAAATATGTTGCTCACATCCCCAACCTCTACACACCACTACCGGTTTCTGGCTGTTTGCCGTCGTCAAGTTGGAGACAGTAAGTAAGATCAGGGTTCAGTGGCCTTGAAACAGTGGTAAAGTGGTAAATAAAGGTATACCTGGTCTGCCACTGTTTATATAGGGTTCGTAAACGAACCACGATGTCAGAACAGAATAATTAAAGTGATTTTTGGGTCAAGCACTCAGTGCGCTTATGGATGACCAAAGAATGTGTGTCTCACTCCCAAATCCCTCCACACATACTCGACGTGATCTTACTGTTTCCCCCATGAACGGACGGCGGAAAGCCAGAGAAACCGGTAGTGTGTGTATGTAAGGATGGGGATGTGAGGCAACACATTTACTTTGTCATCCATAAGCGCGCGAGTGCTTTGACCAAGTATCAATTGTGATTCTGTGTCTGAACATCGAGGTTCGTTGTACGAACCCTATGTAATAGTTGGCATACAAGTATAACTTTGTTTATAATCTAAAATACTTATAAAGTTACAAAAAGAAGAAACATATTCAAAGTGGAATTAAATCTTTTCCTTTCATTATTTAAGGTAGTCGAAGCAAATACGTGTACAGCAGGAACAATTCTACTTAAACCCAGTTTAAAACCTGCGTCTAGTCATTTGCAAATAACAGCATGGGAGCTAAGGAGTCTCATTGGTAGCATCCGAAAACAGTTGCTTCGTCGGGTTTTTCGCTTTGAAGGATTATAATTTTTGCTTACACTTTGTCTAAAGTTGATTATTATATAATATTCGATTGTCGAGAATCTCAGGGATTGAATGTAAACAGTAGCTCCTCATAAATAGGCATATCACAGTCCGCTCGAACATATGATTTTGCGAACTTGCTTAGTTACGTTTACGACATAGTTCTGTTTTGATCTAGTTTACTTCAAACACTGCAGGATCATTCAAAACTGACATGGTTTCGGTGATCAACATATACAAACCAGCTCAAACCACTGATCACAGAAATTCCTTGTCAAAAGTGAATAAGTCCGAGTTATAATTACAATGTATCCATTCAAGTAATTAATGTGATTTTCCATGGATATGGAACCAAAATCAACCCAAAAAAGATAATGGATCGTTAGGACCAACAGTTCTGAAGAATGGCTCCATTTGTAGCCAAAATATCTGTACCGGTCAGTCGCATTTGCTATTCCGATATTCAATTATTTTTCATGCCATATACTTAATCATGCAACCTGTAATATTTTCGGAGAATACAAAATAGTCTGTTGCTGCACAACAACTTCGAATGAGTATCCATAGTAGTACACTGGTTAGTTAAACTTGTCATGTGCACCGTCAAGCCTTGATAATATCGGGAATTTTCAATGAACATTTAATGAATGAATAAAGAAAACGGAAAAAATGGAGTTGTCATGCGACACCCTAGCTAAAGTTCTAAACGGAATGAATTAATATTGGCTACTGATATCAGAATAAGTAGCTCATCTTGTGAAGTAATATGCGGAACTTAGTACGACGTAATGAGCAAGTTTTCTTTAAAAAAATTAGTGCATCATTTCGAAGCGAATGCTGAAAAATATAATTATTTTAATCAAATTTGAAATGTTTCTAGGATGTCGCGTGATTTGCTTGCTGCAAGCATTATCAGGGTCTGGATGGTGAGTTGTAATTTGACTATTGATTTCGGACGCATAATGTGAGCTATTTTATACCAGACAGACTCTGTTCATCATTGAGTAAAAAACCATTTTGGTAACGTCTGTAGTCCTCTCTTACCCACTAGTGCGTTAGCAGTGCTCACATATATAATAATGCAGTGTGCTACAATGAGATAATAATTTACTGTATTGAGTGGTCTGAGCAAAATGAACAGCATACAATCCAAAATAAGGTCAAAATGCTACAACTGGGAGAAAGAATGAATGCCCTTCTTATATTATTCCGAAAAATATAGCTTGGTCCCTAACTGGATATATCTTGGCCTATATGTTAATAACATTCTCAAATGGAATTTAGATTTCAGGACAGTTTACAAACGGACGAGTTGGATGCTGAAGGTTCTGCGGTGCATATTTGTGTTTTCTACGCTAGTGACAGTCATGCATACATACCAAAGCCCCACTCCTGGCATGGGCACGATGACTCAACAAAGATAATGCTATGTACAACATGCTGTATTATCGAGCGTCATAGCACCGAAACTAGACATATGTTTAGCGAATGGAGAGGTTGAATATTATGGATGTAAATCATGCCAGGTTTCATTGATCTGAATATCCTACATGAAATTTAGGGGAACGGAGATCGCCCACTTAGATATTAAAGTAGCAGTGCCTCAAATCACACTCAGTCATGACAACATGATCGCAATACTTTATTCCCGAAAAAGCCAGACATTGCGTTGTGTTCAATTCGATTGGCTAAATATTTTTGCATCAAATGGTTTTTCGGAAGTTTAAAGTAGATCCCGTCCCGAGAATTAGAATCTGAATCTTATTCTACCTAGATATATTTGTGTAGTGTGATAAAAATGATAGAGCATAAGAATATAGATCGGAACACGTTTAACCTGAACAAAATGATTGGTCGAACACATGAAACTGCACTATTACCGAAAGACTAAGTTAAAGTGTTCTTCACTTACGTTCCACTAATTTGCATTTTACTAGTAACCTGTCCAGACAATTCTCCTGACAGATGACACATGAATTTCATGTTTTGCAACTTTTTGAATGACTAAACAGTACG
>JACCGJ010008056.1:0-26259 GCA_013407085.1 Atriophallophorus winterbourni
CAGTCAGTTCGAATGCCAGTTTTCGGACATGACACTACACCAAACGCACACATGATGAGTTAAAAGAGTAAAATCCGGGCGTTTTGTGTGTGCTCACTAAAAATGAGTCAATCTTGCTACAGTTCATTCCATAGTAATTATGAATTCACATTTCCCAAAAACTAATTGGACCTCGAGAGTTTAAGCAATATCCAAACTGTTCCATTAATTACATTCCGATTCCCCGAGAGAAAATATATTGATAGATAAGCAAAACAAAAATTCATTAACAAACACTAACATATAGACAATATTAAATATGGGCAATAAGCCCAATCACTGTTACGGAATCTTACCTTCATTTGGTTTGGGTCCGAAGATGGATTCCTGTAAACCAAAATTGTGTAATGTATCGGGTGGTGTGCACTGCATTCCAGTTTGTCTCATTTCACAATTCATTTTAAAACGCGCGCGCTAAAATGAAAAATGATTTTAAACATGATCAGGTTGGCACAGGCAACCGGTTTAGGCACATGAACACACTAGGTACAGAGAAAGGAGAAAGTTGGAACTGACCATAGCCAAACGAAGAGTTCAAAGTAAATAATGCTGTTGAACATGAAGCAATAAATGTTAGAGCTGGCGTCGTTGCCACTTATAATAACAGCGTAATGGAATGGATCGTTATTAACAGATTTATCAATTAACACTAGGGCAAGGCGATCTGTTCATTTCCATTTTTACACTGGTATAGTTCATTCGTACATTGGCCGCAATTGGTTTGTGATTCCAGTGAAATTTGCAAGATAAGCAATTAAATTAAACAGTATATAAGTAGTTCGGAAACGAATAAGTTAATAAAACATCTAATTTCGTTTTAAAATCATGCAAGCTAGTGGATTGGGTAACATTATAAAATAAAAATTTCCCAGTAAAAAAGACATGGAGAGAATAATAAAAACTTCTATTGTTTAAACGGGAATGGGGTACTACCAGATTATATTCATGGGTCCGATAATTCCCTTCGCGTGATTATGCTCTGTAAGGGATGGTTTGGGGTATGGGATATTTTGTAAATTAAGATAAGCTCTCCTCTGAATCATCGATAAGGAAAGTCGAATAGATTCAGGTGAGCAATTCTTTGTCTATAAGGCTTGTTTCGGATGCTGAGAACTATTTCTGTTGAACAATGATAGATTCGCAGCATATGTTCTACATCTTTATTGAGCAACGGAGACCATGACTGCACAGTGTATCCCATGACAGAACTCAGGTATGTTTTCACGATCCTTGGGAATATCTTAGGCAAAAAATTTCCAAATACCCGTTCTGTTATGCTAATATATTCTAATCGAGCAGGTTCGATTATGTACAAAATTTTGTACACTGAAATATCTGAAAAATTCTTTAAGTGACCTTTGATCGATCAGGCGTATCGATCTACCTTGTACCCGATCAGAAGTGGCGTGTGGGAAACTCAACAAACTTTGAGCGAATTATTGAAGAAACTGCTCATACGCTGGAAGCATTGTTTATCCTAAATTTCCCTATTAATTAAGCGATGACCGAAAGTAAAATGTTCAGAAATTTTAGTCACGCCCAGTACCTTGAGAAGGATGAACAAAATGGTTGGCTCCACTCATGACTGCACCTACGCCCTCTCACAAGCAAAACGAGTTCGTTTCCTCGGACATATTTTTCTCGAAGCTGTTCAGACGTTTCGATCGACGGTGACTTCAGGGAACTGTATGATTCCGCAACCAGTACTGTGATGTGTACTGCATATTGGAGTCAAACTTATAGTCGAAATGATTTATCACGTGCCGAACAGCTCAACTCAAATAAAACAAAATGAACTGTCCATTGAATTCCCGAAAAATTACGTTTTATAACTAATTCCCATGGGTTTTCAATGAGTATAAATTTGTTTTTATAAAATAACAAACATTTGTCTTATGTAATGCGAGACAACGTGCTAAGAATTATACCAAACTAGGTGCATATCACTACTAAAGTTTTGCTGATGATGTGATGTCATGTGATGATGAAATGTCCAAATCAATCACCACAATTAATGTTTAATCAGTACAACGTGTACCATTTTTGCCGACTTCTATTTCATCTTATTTAGAAAAAAGATTAAAATCACAACAAACGTGTATATAGGTGTTATGTGCCCCATCTGGTGCAACTTCTATTCTTAGACTAAGGAAACTAAAATTAAATCAAAACTAAATTTGACGTGAATTATTATTATCAACGATACTCATTTGTATGCATTTCCATCAAACACACACACACACACACCACGGCCGGTTTCCTGTTATTTGCGCTCAGCATGTAGGAACAGCACGATCATGATCCGCATATGCTTGAAGCAGTGGAACAATTGTTTACAACTTGGATAAGGTTGACAAGATCAACCTATTCAATCACATGTGACCATATATATGTAGACGGATTACAAGCACAACTTGTTTACCATTCTTCCACTGTTTCAAGCGCATGCGGATCCTGAGTGCATTGTTCGTACGTGATGAGTGCCAACACCACGAAACCGGTGTGTGTGATGGAAACGTCTGCAAATACGGATTTTTGTTCAAGGTCATAGTGTAACTAGTGAGGTAGAGAGAGATCGGAAATGATTGCGTCGGGTCATTTCAGGTCAACAAGTGGCTGATGGCGTGTGGTGTTGGGGACGCCGCTTTGTAACCTAATTCCCAAGAATCTCTATTGAAGCCGACTCATCCTCCAGGAGGAGATAGTCGCACAAAAGTAAAAGTAAAAGTAAAGGTGGCGAACATATGGTCAATTATTACTTTTCCGTTTCACCGGTTCAACATTAACCACGTTAGCCCCCGCGTTGCATGCCCGCGCATCGATTGTGTCTCGATTCATCCTAGAGGTCAAACACTCCAACACTAATCACCAAGACCCTCACAACTATACAGAATATGATTTGTCAAAGACACACAAGACAAAGTTATACCTGTATGTGAATGTTATATAGGGTTCGTACAATGAACCACGATGTTCAGACACGGAATCACAAAGTGATTCTTGGTCAAGCACACAAGGCTCTTATGGATGATTAAAGTAAAGTGTTGCTCACATTCCCATCCCTTACACTCCGCTACCGGTTTCTGGGTGTTTGCCGTCGTCAGGTGGAGACAAGACAAATAATGAAACACACGCTTATCTTGTATAGGCAGACAACTAATCACAACGGTGATCCTCAGCATGTCTGTCCCGGTTGTCACTTGGATGTGATTTGTCAGTCGATTTCACGCCAACCGGGACACTTCAAGCCCTCGCTACATAGGGCTCGTTTGACCGGCATGAACGAATTGCATATCGTTCGATTGCCACTGACGTTGTCCATGTTCTCATACTTTTGACGATGTTGTTGCACGAACCGTCTGAATGCAATCAATCCGACACCCGAAATATTAAGATTGCGCAATTGTCGTCGTCGAACCTTTAGACATTTCTTGTTCTTGTGTTGTGCCGGAGGGCGGAGTTCTGTACACCATTCTAAAGCTCGTGATTAACGCTCATCGCTAATCCACAATAGGTTTAAGCCCATCTACATATGTACGTATATGTGGATTTAAGTTTAAACCTTGATTTCGTATAATTTGCCGTCACAACGAATCAATCAATCACCGAAACAAACCAGCAGTTGTCACGCTAACAAATCATCATTAATCTATTTATTAAACAATTAACAAATCAATAAATTCCACAAGTATTCATCACATTATGTACCAATCAATACTTCAGACAATCACCCAACAAATTAACTAATTCATCACAAAAGTGTTACTTTTCGAGTGACCTGAATGGAACTCATCTTTCAACGCTAACTCGATCACAAAGACAATTTTGTGAATTAGCCAAACAATCTATTTAAAACTATCCAGAAAAGTACCAAAACGAAATAATACGGTAATTTTGTGAACCTAATTAATAGCGATTGTTAATGTGAAAAAAATGCTAAAACATATAGTTACACTCGACTTTCGCCTACACTGGGGAGTTGCTGCCTTGAGTCTTGGAAATTCGGCAGCATCGTTGTGTGACAGCAATTCGTCGCTGCTCTGATACCCACGCCCCGCGTGTATGAGCACACACACACACAAACAAGCACCGATATTTCTCCCATTTTTCTCCTTTATTCCCAAGGGAGCCGTAAAAATTTAAATGGAGAGCAAATGTAAACCGACTATTACCAAGTAAAACTGAAACTAGCATCAGGTCTACGCCAGATGAGACGAATTTTCCACGGGGTAATTTCTCCTTTAAATATTTTGAGGAATTGTTATGATAATTTAGTTTGTTTACGTTTAATTTTCGGTACAAGATATTGTCTGTCTCATATTCTTGCGAGCTTTGAGGTTCACAAGAGGGTAATTCACATATTGGTGGAATGCTAACTGAAATGATTCAAATGGCGGGTCTGGTTTCAATGTTATAATGATCCCAATCGTTTAATTACAACTGCAACCAAATGACTAGTGGTTAAGTAGCGTCGGTAACATATTGATTTTGGACCTGATATGTCCACCGAAAATGAGATCCGTATAGGCTTTATGTTCGTTTTAAGTAAACAAGATTAATTTTATTTTGGGATTTTCGTTAACTAGCGGTCCGCATGAAACTTGCTCTCAAATTGTTCAGGTTAACATTCTTGATTCATTCAATCAAAAACGGTTTCGGCTGTTTTTCTCAGCTATTAAGACTAAACTAAGTAACAGCCCAGTAGAAGTTATTAGTGGCGTAAATCGAGGCTCAGTCTTGGGGTCAATACTCTTTCTGGTATACGCGAACGATATACCTGAAATAGTACGCAACAAAATCCTCTTTTTTAGGATGACATCAATGTCTGGACTATCGTACGCACCATAGAAGATTGTGAAATTCTACAAAAGGATCTAGAAGCAATTCATACGTGATGTTTGCGAAACTGCCTTCCATTCAACATCCAAAAATTTAAAATGTTGAACGTCGGTAAACAATTCGACTACACATACTCTCTGGGATCTAAGCAACTTTCATTGAATACGGAAGAGAAATACCAGTGTGTGTAGATTAGCAGTAGCTCGAAGTCTTCACGACAGTGTTCTGCATTATACAAAATGTCCTGCAAAAGCTTAGCACTGCTCAGAAGGAGCTTCGGTAGTTTCACAAGCAGACACTCCCACGGATAATTATCACATTTATCCGGCTAACAACGGAGTACGCTGTTCAATCATGGTTCCAATGTTTACAAAAGGACAAGACCTTGCTGCAGCGCGTATACCACCGCACTACAAAACTGATGACCGGACTATACAACAGGCCATACGAGGAGAGGATTGCAACTCTAATCCTCCTTGACTTTTCGTACTGTCATTTATGGGATGACTTTATCTTTCTGTTCAACATTCTGCATACAGTGGATCACCCACTTGAACACCTGCTTCATCGGCAAGAAGCACGTGGTAGCATATCTCAGGGTTACAAGTTAATTATTCCACACTCTGGATCAAATTGTCGAAGGTTTTTCTTTGCTGTTGGAGTTTGTTTTACATGAAACTCTCTGCCCCCACATCTCATTTGCGCTTGAACAGGATGAACAGGTTCCAGGGCTGAACTTGACATCTATATGTTGACAAAATCCAACCTCGCACCTGAATACACAAGCTTACTTTCCATTTTGATGAAAGAGTCGTGTTGTTTTTATGCATTCCCTAAATTTTTAATCTATGGTTACTGTAAAGTGTTTGCATTTAAGACCATTAAAACTTTGAATATGGGTTTGTTTTCTTTGTCTTGTCTCTGTCTCCGAAAGCTATAGAATCGGTGTATAATTTTGAAGTTGAAGATTATATGCTTTCGCTAATCAGATAGCTTGCTAGGAGATCGCAAAAATATTCAATTAATACTGTCGGAACTCCTTCAGTACATTGGTATTGGGGGAATATGGATTATGTATATCGCTTACATTATGCAACCACGGCAATCACAGATCTCTTAGAAGACGATCCGCAAACATCAATAATGTTTCTTTATACAACAATCTTTTATCCATGCACTTACATTGTCATTTGATTGTGAAACACATGACCACACTTGGTATTGATCAACGTCATAAACACCACGACCAAAAGTTGACCGGATCTCGTTTGAGTTCATTTTGATCGCTTCAGTCGCCGAGATCCGCTCACCCTCTAATGTGTTGTATGGTGGTCTAGGCGATGAACCTTTTGGAAGACCTGAAACAGAGAAACCGCGAATTTATTCGCCTTGTTGTGTTTCAAACGGCTTTCGATACAAACATAATATGGTTATTCAACGCATGTTGAAAATAATTGCATACAATAATTTAGAATTGCGCGCGCTAAATTAAATCAATATTCGGAAATCTTGGGCGGTATGTCCGTGAAAATTTGGCCAGATGTCAATACTGAAATAACACAACGTGTTTCTAAACGAGGATTGAGTATCAATATATTGGGATAAGAATTTCTAGGTTTTATTGAACACATACCGTTGTAGAATATATAGAAATAGTGTTTAGTACGCTAGAGAGACCTTCGATAACATAAGTTTATTTCTAACAATTTGTATTTTCACAGTAGCTAAACATCGACATTATCAAGATTCCTGAGTACCCTGTTCCGGCGAAGGTTTCTCAGTGATGCAAGGACGACAATCATTTTGGCCGAGTCTGTCATAATGGAACCGAAATCTCTAGTATACACAAGGAAGTAACTGGAATTGTTTCAAACCATCCGAACTTACCGAATAATCCATAAGAAATCGCATCCACTCAGACACCTCTTTACAAATGGTTCCAATCTCCCGACTCGCAGTCACAACCTGACTCTTCAAATTCTACATTCCCGATTAAACTGTCGCTGTAACTTTAACGCGGTCCGTGTATGCTCTTTGTGGGACAATTTACCGCCAGAAATTGTTTTCTCGTCAAACGAAATGATCTTCAGACAAACGTTACGATCTTTTACGTTAAATAGTAATGTGTTGGCCGCAGTTTACTGAAATCCCACAGTGATTCCTTCTCACACACATACTTGGAAAACCAAATTTACCCAAACATATATTTCCGGTCGAGATTTCCTCACTCCATGTCACAATTGGAATGACGTTTGCTCCTCTTTTGAAGCACATGGATGCAAACAATAAAGTAACGATTTGTTTAACTTCCATACATATATCCCATGGTATTGCACAGCTATTTGCTTTTTACAACATAAATCTTGAATCTTGAATAATGCCGCACTATAAATAAAAGCAGGGACAAGAATGATTCTCGTGAACGTGCACCGTGGATTAAAAATGCGCATTTGTATGCATTTCAGTCACAACACACCACATGGCCGGTTTTGCACCGCTTGCAGTTATCAGGTAGGGACAGTACGATCAAGATCCGCATGTTTCGAAACGGCGAGGAATGGTACACAAGGTTTGAAATTGTAAGCCACTGTTGGATAAGAAGCTGGTTCAACCAACCTAATAAAGGCTTGCTTATACACATGTAGATGTGTTAAACCATTGGCTCTAACTGAAAATCGGATCAGCATGTATTCCTATCACAGGAAAAAGACTCGATTGCATTGTACGACTGTTAATCAGAAAACAAACTGATTGGAATATGCGAAAGTCTAAGATCATGCATATCGGTTGTGATGGTGGCTTTTCTTGCAAATACAAGCTCGGATACCGAATCCGGAAGTTGTTGTTGACCTCCTTCGGTCGATGTCGATCATGGATGTACATCACAAGACGATCAATGTTTCATGTTCCACTGCTTTTCGAATGACTAAACAGTCCGATTCGGGAGGAACAATCTCTCCCACAGAGCTCGCAACGATAGACAGTACTCGGTAGATCGGCGTCAGTTGGACGCCGGCGGCGTGATCTGCGTTCGGTAGCTAAGACCTGTATGTGCTCCTCCACCGCTTGCAGACGATGCTTCATACAATGCCTTCAAAGTGAGCGGTCAAGAGCAAGCTCCTCCCTACTCAAGATGTCAATGCCAAGTGCTTTTATAATCTTTTGCAAACGTTTTTGTACCGCAAGTGCGGTCTTCCAAACGGTCGACTTCCTGATTTCAACTCATGATAGAGTAGATCTTTCGGAATACGACCACTTTTCATTCTGTAGATGTGGCCAAGCCACCACAGGGGCGCTGTCGTAGTAGGGTGAACATTATCTGTATACCAGACCTCGACAGCACTTCAGAATTAGTCAATTTGACTATTCACGATATGTTCAAGTTACGACGGATGATTCCAATGTCTTGTTTAGGTGGTCGAGGTTTCACTTCTGTAAAGTAAAGCTTTATACCATCATCTTTATCTTTACAGTCAACTTGCGGTTTCCTTAAACATGAGAGTTCAATCGGGTCAAAATGACAGCTGATCTGCAAATCCGCATATTAATCTCTGTGTCTAGCGAGAGGTTATCCGCAATGGTTGAACCAAGATATGTGAAATGATGTACTGGGTCAAGCTGACGGTTTCCGACAGTGATGATTGGAGGTAATACAGTCCCTTGACCAAGGACTTTGGTCTTGCTTATGCTGATTTTTAGCCAAAATCTTTGCATGCCGACGAAAAACAGTCCGTTAGCGACTGGAGGTGTTCTCGGGAGTGAGTAATAGTGGCTCTATCGTCGGCAAACAGCAGGTCACAGATTAGCACATCTCGTGATTTTGTTTGTGCTGTCAACCGGTTCAGTTTGAAAAGCTTGCAATCGTTTCGCGTGTGTAGATAAATGCCTTCTTTTCTCGTCCTTTAAGCGTGCTTCAGAAGCCGAGCATAGAAAATGCCGAACAACCTTAGGGCAATAGCACACCCTTGTTTGAAGCCTCGAGAAATTCAAAGGCTTTGGACTGCAACCGTTAAAATGGATTGAGCCCTTCATGCCAGAGTGAAACGAAATAACGATTTGAGCAGACTTCGGGGGCAGTCAATTAGATCAAGAATTTTGAAAAGACCATCCCTGCTGATGTAATTGAATGCCTTGTTAAATCAATAAAAACAGCTTATAATGGCATACGCTGTTACCGACACTTTTCTTGTAGTTGTCTCAGGGAGATCATGTCAACGGTTGATCTTCCCTTGCGGAAGCCACATTGAGATTCGGTGTAAATACTATCAGCTAAAACTTGCAGCCGGATCTGTAAGACTTTAGCAAACAATTTGCCTACAACATTCAGAAAGGAGATTGCTCTGTAATTGTTGCAGTCGCCTCTATCTCCTTTATTCTTAGATAGCGTGATGAATTCGCATCTCTTGTGGAACACACTCCTCCTACCAGCACTGAAGATGCAAATGGTGAAGAGGTTGTAATAAAGCTGCTATACAGCATTTGATGAGCTCAGGTGGAATTCCGACGTCACCAGGGTCCTCCCCATTCGCTAATCGGTCGATTGCCCTATTGAGCTCATAAACTGTAGGGGGAGTATCTAGATATTCAATCGTCGGCAACCGCTCGACATTTTTAAGCACATGCGGTAAAACTGTACTCTCCATAAAGTAGAGTGAGTAGGAGTGCTTTACCCATCTTTCCATCTGCTGAGTTTTGTCCACAATCGGGTCACCAGATACAGACTTAATGGGAGCCGTTTTAAGTTTATTTGGACCAATGGCTCTCTTGATCACATCATACATACCGTGAAAATTTCCGTATCCGCAGCTTTTTGGATACTAAGACTAATTTCTGTCCAATAGTCATTTGCACATCGCCTTGCAGTCTGTTGGACCTTATTTCTAACTGCTCTTAGAAGTCGTAAGTTTTCATCTGTTGGCATACCAGTCGCTCGTTAGAGCTTTCTTCGGACCGAAAGTGGAAAGTGCGACTCGGCATGTGCAGCTTTTTAGCGATTCCCAGTTTTCTGAAGCCGATTCGAGTAAGGTTGTCTTATTAAACTCGGCTGTGAAGGCTTTTGCAAATCACACAGCTAGATTGGGTTCGCATATGCGAGTGACGTCTGCACCTGGTTTAGCAGACACTTTGGCGCTGTGAAATATCGTCTGAGGAAAATTCAGTTTTGCACAAACCAGCGAATGGTCAGTGCCAGAGTTTGCGCTTTGATATGATCTGATGAAGAGCACGCTTGCTATATTCGTACGCCTAATAATAATGAGATCAAGCTGATGCCAGTGCTTAAAGCGAGGATGTTTCCAAGAGAATGTATGCTGTGGTTTTGTTTGAAAGAAAATTGTACTGACACAAGGACTGAATTGCTTCTACTGACAGAAGAAGAGCGAGGGCGGCTGACTGGCGCCTCAAAACCAGCTTGCTCTGGCAGGTGGAGCTCGCAAGTTCATGAAGGCAGTCCACCTGGGGGATCACTGAACCTTACCTTACTGTCCCCACCTAATGATGGCAAAAAACCGAAACCTCTTGCGCTGTGTAAGTGCAAAAGTTTTTAGCGCTCCCGAAAATAGTTATAATTTATATCTGTTTTTCGGTTTTGTTTATATGCTCGGAAAGCTCAAGGTTAAATAATGCAACTTGAATCAGACGCCATTCTCAAGTGAATAAATTCATTTTACTGAAACAAAATGCTTGACTGATGCCATAACAATGGATATGCGATTAGTGCATACCACAACATTACCTAGTTGAAACGATACAGTCTTATGACACAATAAAATATATTCAATCACTCATAGCTTCATCGTTCATGGTATTCGAATTACAACTGAATTGTTGTCGATTTTTCTGGCAACGATAAAGCAGTAACAGTGTAAGTCAGCTAACTTACACGAAATATATATCACTTGTTTCTGAGTAAATGGAAATTAAATTAATGTTTCCAGACCAAATATGTTGGTATTGTTTTTTGTGCCTTGGGCGAGTTTCCCAGCACAGGAATTATGGAGTTTATTTTCTTAAAAACCGCTTTCCTAACTGAGTATGATTTACAGCAGAGTGAGAATGTTCGTTGAACTTACAGTGGTCAGAATAAAAATAAATAAGATACTAACTTCAAGATGTTTAGTAAAAAGACGCAAACAGCCATTCAGTAGCGTAGAAAAAAAAACGTGCAAAATTCCAGTGAATCGAACTTTCAAGTCCAGGTTTTTGTCTTTTGAGAGCAAGATCGAATTAAGTTTAAAGAAATTAACGAAATGGAAAAATGTTGGCAATGAACCAGCAATGATAAAATCTTGTCTAGGCAAAGTGACCTTCGATTTAGTTGAAAGTGTGAGAAGCCATAATTTTATTCACACTAATAAATTCATTGCGACCATGAATTAATTGTTTCCAGTTTAATTTAATGACACAAAGCGGGATGTACAGTCACTCATCGGAATTGAATTCCAGTTGTTGCTCAAAAATCCATCCCAAGAATCCACCAAGTCATTTGATTTACAGCTACGTCACAATTGGGTTAATGCTGCTTGTATACATTTGGTCGGGACAGTGTGAACAGGATACAAATGTTTTGAAACAGCGGAGAAATAGTTAACGAAGCATGAACTTAGAAGTCAAAGTTGGATCACGCTGTCCCAAACAACTTGTTCAACCACATTTGTTCACTCAAATGTCGATACCCATGGATTGGAACAAATAATATGTATTTGCATGCAGTTCTATCACACACACACTCTCTCTCTTCACGACGGCTTTTAGCTGTTTACCTTTATCGAATGGTGACACCGCGATCATGACCTGCATGCCTTGAAGCAGTTGAAGACGGCAAACAGCCAGAAACCGGTAGTGGTGTGTAATGGATGGGGATGTGAGCAACACATTACTTTGGTCATCCATAAGCGCCTTGACTGCTTGACCAAGAATCACTTTGTGATTCTGTGTTTGAACATCGTGGTTCGTTGTACGAACCCTATATGACAGTGGTATTCAAGTATTACCTTGTTTACCATTTATCCACTGTTTCAAGGCTCACTGAACCTGATCTTACTGTCTCCACCTGATGATGGCAAACAGCCAGAAACCGGTAGTGGAGTGTAATTTCTGGGGATGTGAGCAACACATTACTTTGGTAAACAATGTTTGAACTTGTATGCCACTGTTGGATAAGGTCGGCACAACCAGCCTGTTCAATCACATGGATGGGTAAAACCCACGACCTTTAGCACAAAACCCATAATTTATCCATGACAACAACCAAGTTTATTAAACAATTTTTGTAACCAAATAATTTGGTTATACTTCACAGAATGGTCTGGAATCAACTGACTATGACAATTAGTTCCCAACGTTTCGCTCTCCACACAAAAGCTTTGTCAATCCAAAACCAAATGGGAAACTAGATTAAGCATCGATTGTTTATCCAACTTCCTCTTGAACTGAGCATATATATAAATGCAATCAGCGTCACAGTATCAAATAGATTACAGACGAATATTTTTCTCGAGATTGAGTTGATAAAGCTGAAAGAATGTGTCGTCATTCCCCCACACTGAATGATAATCTTTGTTTGTCTTGTCGGTAATTATGAATAATTTTGAGTAGGTACAGATATCGATCAAGTCTAAGGTTATCTGCCGATTTAGATAAGCCAATCGAGGAATGAGATACTAGCTTCTGTTTTCTTGATGTGAACTTAATCTTCATTAGAAAAATGCAGAGAACGCGTCGCTTTTAACTGCCTACTTGATTTTTCGGAGTGAATGTTAAATGTTTCAGACAACGCATGAACGAGATTAAAAAGCAGCTAAACGAATGGTATTCTCCTGGTACACAAAAATACCCAAAGTTTCATTCAAAGCCGTACTGGAAATCTTACATGCACTACATTAAATGTAATAGTTACGTTTGCAGATCCGTGTCTTGTGACGTCCATTCTCCAGTCGAAGTTATGTATGGATGCAACTGCTAAATACCTTCAATTTTACTATACTCTCTGCCGCTCTGTGTGTCACTATTAATAAAATAGACTCAGTAACAATTGCTAATGTATCATTCACAGAGCAGCGCTGTATACGCTGGATTATCTATCGTCAGCTGGAAAACAGCCATGACTTCTAGGCTTCTCTGATCGTAGCTTGTAGCTTTTTTTATTCGTCATCGAATTGATTGGCTTACAACCATCTTTCGTGTAAGTATTATAAAAATCAGCCAATTTAACGAAATTGATGCACATTATCTTCTTGTTTGTGTAACGTATACCAACACTTCATAACTTTCCTTCTACCTCCTCATAGCAAGATACATCCACGAGTATTGCTACTGCTAAAATGCGTGTTCGGGAGTTTCATTAAACAAACCGTTCATCGAATAATTAATACGTACTTGAGGCCAACCATGTTGTATGCGGTTCAGGCTTGATCACCCTGGCTACAGAAGGACATCAGCCTCTTGCAGAGAATATATCATCGGACCACCAAGCTCGTACGCGGTTTGAAGCACAAACAATACGAGATCGTATTGCAAGTCTCAATCTATTCGACTCTCGCTACCGCCGTCTTAGAGGTGATTTGATACTTATGTTCAATATACTGCATACCCCCAACCATCCCCTAAATCAACTATTCACGCGACTACCACCCAGAACCAGACGGAGTCACGACTATACAGTACATATTCCCGACTGGAGACTAAACTGTCGAAGGTACTTTTATTCCGTACGTGTATGGTTTACCTGGAACTCCCTACCTTGTAATGTTGCACATTCACCCACCTTGGATATATTCAAATCGAATTTGGACAATTTCATGTTGACCAATCCAAACTTTGAACCCATATATTTTACACCATAAAAGCATTGAACTTTGAAACCGGTTTCTGTCCAATGGATTTTTAATTGATTCCTGAACTGCTCAGTAAGCAAACAAATCCCGTTTTTCTACCCATGTTATTCGTAACTCCCATATTATTCTGTGGTTTTTGTCAAGCTATATGCTTTTTAGACCATTAAAATTGTATTGAATTGAATTGAATCCAGCTCTTTAGCACTTTTGACTTTGTGATTTTTCAACTTGTATGACGATAAAATACGTTTAACTTCTGTTCATACTTACATTTCGCATTTACTGCAACAGTCATCTCGGGCATTCAGCGTTTTTCCCAGACAAAAGAATTTATGTCGCGACAAGAAGACACGGGGCTCTGTTAATCGATTTGGATTTATAATGCAGAACAAGAAATCACTGTTTTGCGAAAAATCCCCCTCATTTGCCAATGGAGAGAAATCATTGAACGGACCTAAATTACAATCATAATACGGCTACGAAGGTCCCTATACTCTCGCGTCTTCAGTTAATTTAGGAACTGAACTTGCCAAACTGATTTTAAATAGACGAAAAAGGGTGATTTACGTATTGTTTATTTGTATTTTTTACCTTTGTTAAATTTATCAAAATAAGCACGCCATGGCTTTCGAGCGTGTTTGCATGGT
This sequence comes from Atriophallophorus winterbourni, assembly GCA_013407085.1. Classification (NCBI taxonomy): domain Eukaryota; kingdom Metazoa; phylum Platyhelminthes; class Trematoda; order Plagiorchiida; family Microphallidae; genus Atriophallophorus; species Atriophallophorus winterbourni. Next base: position 14,360 of record JACCGJ010008056.1, read on the forward strand.
ACAATGCGCTTTAAAGAACCGCACTGACCTGATTGTTGTAAGGATATGCCTTTAATGAACTTCCGGGTGTCTGAAACACAGCATCCTGCGTCTGTTAACCGAGGCTTTTGTAGCAAAAACACCGCATTGCGATGATTTGTCAAGTCACGGGAAATCGATACTCAATGTGGCGGTGAGACAAATTTCTCAACCACAAAAAAGCGTTTGTTTCATTTTAAAAGCTTTGAAATGAATTGGACACCGGACTTAATCATCAAAGATTGAGTTATCACCTATTTTCAGAAAGATGTTATCGGGCTGTGATTAAGCAAACGGAAAAACGCCAATTTAATGTTAATTACAGACGACAAATTTGACAAAAAATTCAAAGAGGATATTATGTGTGCTTGCATAACAGTGGGAGATTATACTGTCATAAAACGTCGCATCCATGGGCATTTCATTCACTTCGTCCATGGATCACTGTTTTTGATGTTTAATTTTTTAATTGATTCTGACGTACACACGCTTGCTTAGGAAATTTCGTTGCAAGCAATAAGATGAAATTAATTTCTTTCCATTGGAAATAGTAATTAAAAGGATGAATCCTTTTCGCTATCAGAAATCAATAATCCATTGAAACGATTGATCGTGTGTAGCGCTATTTATGAGTGAGTCCAAAAGCAAATTTGAGAACGAAAATTCATTTGGCCACAAACGGTGGAAATATATATATATATATCATCATTTTTGAAACATATTAGCACTGAATAATAATTCCCTAAGTAATGTATATATTTCTTGTGAGGACAACTTTTTTGATTTTAAACTGGAGGCCCATTTAACTGAAAATTGAAAATAATTAAGGCGATTTAGGCTAGTATATCTAACAATAATCCAGCAGATTGTTAGGTATCTTCCGGAAATTTTTTAGAAAATTCCCGTTAATAACTTTACCAAGAATACTGAACGTCTACCTTCGACTTACGATAATGTATGGGGCTCAGATCTGGGCTCGTTCGCTCTGAATAGATCTTGCTCTTTTTGATAAAATCTATCACCAAGGGACAAATTTAGTGAGGGTTCTTAGCTATGTTTAGTACACACAAAGATTACGACATCCGGGTCTATGTGACTTTACCCAGAGGATACAGCGCGACATTATTCTTGCTCATAGATATGTGTCAACCGAAGGACATCCATTAAGAAACTTGTTTGAATAGTGTGATGATAAATTTGCGAAAGTGACACGTAGACAACTTATCCATTTACATACCAAGTACGCGTATTGATTGTTGTCGCAACTTTTTTTTACAGTAATTCAAGGTTTTTAATGGTTTAAAAAGCAACGAGCTTAACAACAACCATAGGATGGTAAAAATTGAAATTTAAGCTAGCGGAGTGAGCAACGGTTAAAGGTAAACTGTTCCAAGTAAAACAGACACAGACAGAGTAAAAATACTTTCTACAGTTAAGGCGGAAATGGGGTACGACCAGCACATATTCATGGGTCCGATTTCTCGTATCCCTTTTCATGAATAAATCCTAATGTTAAATTTTTCTATAATTTTCTACTTCATCATTTGATGGACTCTCCTTTCCAGGCTAAATTTCAAGCGAAATTCGGTGGACAATGCAAACAAAAGTCATTGTTGAGACACAAATTTGATTTACTCCACTTGTTATTTACTATATTTTTGAAAATATCTCCAATCATAACGTAATCCTGTGGTATTATAAAGTGTTAAAATCTCTAATACAGCCTTTTCACCATTTGCTTCTTCAGTGCTGGTAGGTGGAGTGTGTCCCACAAGAAAGACTAAGATCATCACAACATTTAATATATAAGGGTGAATGCAGTGAATGCAACAATTACCGAGAAATCTATCTTCTAAATTTCGTCGGCAACTTATCTACCGATATTTTACAGATGCAGCTACAGCAATTAGCTGGTAGACTTTATTAGGAATCTCTGTGTTGCTTACGCTTGAAAAGACCAATCTTAGAAATGATATCTCTTTGAGACAACTTCAAGATAAGTGTCGTATACAGTGTCGTATGCCATAATACACTGCTCTTATTGATTTAACGAAGACATTATTTCACGTCAGCAGGGAGAGTATTTTCAAAATGCTCGATCTTATAGGCTGCCTCCAAGACTTATTTACCATAAAATGTTTTTCCATCAGAGCATGATGTGTTCACTCCACGTTAAAGTTTGTATTTCAGAAGCTTTTAAATTCACGAAGGCAAGAAAAAAGGATATTTTCTTACTTCCGTAATTCATTGGCTTTGATGCTGGAACATGCTTTTCGAACCAGTACAACAGAAATTTAACAAAGCTCGCGTTGTGTTTGATAATTTTTAAACCTGAACCAAGGTTTGTTCCTGACCCGCTGATTGCCGAGGATATAGCTAGCATTGCTCACTCATAAGAACAACTTCACTCACGAATGAACCGCTTTTCTTGGGTATGCAAAGACTTTGGTTTGACAATCAGCATCAACAAAACCGCAGACAATATAAACATCATTATTTGTGTTTATTGCCCGAATATTGAATAGTCGCTCAGCCTGACAGTAAGCATCGATGTGATGAACACTATACGTGCACGAATGACCAAGCGCTACACAAAATATCTTTCCCAAAGCAAATAAACTTATCATAGCTCATAGAAATTGCTGTCCACTATTCGAACAGTTACACAACAATCAAGGAAACCAGCAAGCAACTGAAAACTAGAGATCTTTTAAAAATCACTCAAACAAGAGGCGATGAAAGTTTGCTCTCATCAGGTATGGGCAGCACGATCCGACAAAATCTACACAGAGAAATTCTTAAATTTGAAACTAATTCCCACTCACATACACGCCGCATCTGTTATATAGGTATTTGCAGTCATCAGGCGGATGTAGTTAAAGTTTCCAAAGACCTTTAATATTAAGAAGTTCTGTCTCATTCCAACTAGCTCAATCTTATCAACGCGAGAATCATTTTGAGTAAAAATCCATACCCGTTTGAAATTAATGGAATCTCATACTTTTATCCTCCTGATCCAAGGGTTGACTAAGGTACCTATGACCGGAAAGGTTGCAAATATGGTTACGTGTTTAAGTTATACATATGCTCCATATGCTAAGTTGCAAACAAAATGGCTTCAAATTTAAAGCGAATTTACAAAATTTACACAGTTTAGAACGATAAATTTGTTTAAAATGTCCCTATTTTGCGTATGACGTACTTCGAGACCTGTCTAGCAATGAGTCTAATAGAAATTGCGAATAAAGTGTCCTTGTATTCAACCCTGAAAATCGTTTCGGTGCAGTTTCAAAACCTCTGACATCCGCTGTTCATGTGACGCATTTAAACAAATATTTAAATATCGATGGCATACATGGATATATCGCTTGAGTCAAACTCACGATAACAGACAGATAAAAACAGTCAGGTGCAAATTTATAAATCATTCAACCGTGAATTGATTGATAGAACTTCAGTTGAGAAAAAAAGTTTGGAAATTGAGAGCTCTAAATTTCAAAAACAGACATAGTTCCTGCATTCTGGCTTCTGTTGTGGAATCATTTTTCTGCGATGTTGCTTAGTCGCTGTCAGTTACTTGAACGCAGAACACAAAAGTTAAGAAAGCATTTGAGGAATTTGTTTTAATTTAATTTTTATCCCTGTGCATAATATTGATTTCAGTATACCAGGTACTTCACGAACTTTTCAGAGATTTCCGGATTTTGATTTATTCACAAACAAACAAAATGGAGTCAATAACACGGATCATCTTTTAAATTGAATTATTCGGTTTCAACTATTATCGGCCTTGAATTTGACATGACCTTGTGAAAATGGTCTCATATTTTATGTACACCAGATGATCAAATACATGCACGAAAACATTCTGGCTTAACGAAAGTAGATGTGTACTACAATAACAATTATTTGAAATATTTCAATTCAATTCAATTTGAATGGTCTAAAAGCATATAGCTTCACATAAGCCACAGAATAATATATGAACTACGAATATTTTAACAAGAAAAAACGGGATTTGGTTGCTTACTGAGCAGTTCAAGAATCAAGTAAAAATCCAAAGGGCATAAATTGTTTTCGATTGATAGGATGACAAATGTAGATGCATGGGGTCAAGACGTATAGTTTTTTTTCGATTGTACTGGTTAAGAACAAAAAGGCATCACGTCCTCTGTGAAAACGCTGTTTGGTGAATTTGTAAATAAATCGGAGAGATTGTTCCAAACTAAAACAACCTCGCAACAGCAAAAAAGGTCCGTCACGTTATTGTGTCGCGAGCGTGAGGAACGTATAGTCAATGGTGTGTGAGATCTTGTCTTTATACGGAGCTCCACAGTGGCTTCGGGTTTTTAAAAACGAGAGTTTGGTGATTGTTTCATCAAATAAAAAACTTATAAACTCTTTACCAATGATCATCAGATTAGTACATAACAGCAGTCATCAACTGGAATAATATGATTGAGCTAGAAGCAATGGAATGAAACGAAAATAGACACATTACGTTTCATCTAGACTTTTGACAATCCGCCCTTCGATAGACAAAAGTTTTTGGCGGGAAAATTACTGCAAAAACGGCGAATCTAGAACAAGGCGGTCTTTTGTCAGTTGTCCCTAGCACTAATTTCTCAAGTTTCCGTAACTGAAAATGCTGTATTGAGGACGGATAACTCTTTATATACTATACTATACTACCTACAATACCAATTAAGATAGTTCTGCTGCATCATGTATCACTAGCTTCCATATTCAACACGGTGGGTCTGCTGGCATCATTGATAGTCGCTGAACAACAGTTTTAATTTTGAACCGCCGGTCCCCAAGCTGACTACAGGAACATCCGCTCTAATTCGTGTTTTTCACAAGTAAAAAATCACGGAAAGCCTAGTTCTGATCGATAGCAAAAAGTAACATACCAGCAGAATGAAAATAAACTTGTTTACTGACAAGTAAAGGTTTAAGGTTATGTCGTCGATTTCATTCTTCAAAGAGATTAACCAAAATCTCTGCATTAACCCATCGTCTTACAATTTTGTTTTTTATACTAGTTTATCGACTTTTCGTTGTGGCACATGGCCACAACGAGAACTCACGTTAATAGGCGGTAATGTGATCCACCACTTCTCCCTAGAACAAAAACGTCGTACTGAGCAGAGTCATGTAAAACTTAATCTAATGGTGACATCTTGATGTGAGCAGTCAATATTCCTGATACTATCTATGAAATCACGAACGCGACACTAAAGAATGCTTGAAAATGGAATTACTTTTCATTCAATTCACAGTATTTATTTACATCAACTTGACGTCATGCGCTTTTGAATGAATTTCCTGTCAACTGCACGCACAAGGCAACGAGATATTTTCCGTGAGATTTGATGCAAATTGGAAATGATAAGTGCACTTGGAGCGCGATTTTCAGCAAAACAACAAGGTCTTCGATATGAGATGAACACAAAGTCATTTGCATACATTTCCATTATACAAATTATATGATGAGTGCAAACAGCACGAAACCGGTCATGGGATGTGTGTATAACGAAAATGTCTGACACAGAAGCTTCGTCAGACCAAGGGTGATAGTCAGTACAGGGAACATGATTAAGTAGTAGTTAACCCCCCGCCACTGATTTGACCTTACCGATAAACAGCCTATATTGCGCCTACAGTGTGTCACGTCTCATGGGAATGACCAGGATCAGTGGTCCATTTTCCTCACAGTGTGTATCCACGTCAATCTGATACAAGTGAACACGGTCAAGGTCGGTTGATACAGCGGCCCATATGCATAAAAATACATAACTAACGCTGGTAAGGTTAAGCTATTCTTGAAGAAAAACAAAAATCTAATTAATTAGTAGGTATAAGGTGAATAACAGGTGAATACACGATTGATCCCAAATATATTTTAATCGATTATATTATATTATTATTATATAATTCATATATAATTGTATGAATGCACATGGCCTTCCTCGTGTTGAAAAATAAGAACTGAGATGAAACTTATCATGCGTTAATTCAGAATAATAGTTTGCAACAAAAGTATCCTCGTCCTGCTCATTTTGCTAGAAATTTCTTGTTTTACTAAACAAAAGACACGCGCGTGATGGAATAGAACAGCATCAGTATCGAAGACACGAGGTCTGGCATGAATCATTAATGCAGATAAACGATTTGTCTAGACCTATGATCAGGTAACTGTGTTCGGAATAGCGAAACTTGCATAATCCAAAACAACAAGTAAGGTGTGCTTGATCTACGTGGGCTGATTGGTTAATCAAATATTTTGGACCGTTCTGTTTCCAGATTGTTTATGCAGAACAAAGAAAGAGGGAGAAATGACAGCCCCAATGGAGAAAGAAATCAAGTGAGTAAATAAGCATAAAATATCAAATGCATCTCACGAAAGAATATAGGAGTGATTGATTGATAATTACCAAAGCAAACAGAGAGATGGGTAGAATGATTATAAGATTAATAGTGATTTAGGATGAGAGAGAGAACGCTTCGTACTAATCTCGCTACACGACCCCTGGTTACGTTCCTAACCTTCGTCAAATCGCATAATCATTATTCGAAAGTAGCTAATCAATGTTTAGGGAGTGGTTTAAGCTACACATATCATGTCCGAGAATTAAATGTAACAATCCTGGCTGCCAAAATAAATTTGATAAGTACAAAATATTTCAAATGCCCGTTACTATGGCAATCGCAGCCAACGATATGGAATGTAACATTTCATAAAAAATAAACTATGCATCTTTTTTAAACCTTGCTGTCAATAAAACACGAGTTCTTACCTAGGTAGATGTCAGAACAGTGACTAGTTGACACATTTTGTGGTGTGTACATGCGCTAATTATGACTCTTCCATTTACTTAATTGCAAACGTAAATTTAACACAAGATGCAGGCGTTAATTCAGACATGATGTGTAATGCCTCAATTGTTTTGCTTGTGGACATATGTGAACATCGGTTAACCGAGTAGCTTGCTTGTCTAATGAGTGCGCAAACTAAAGGTCACGCAATCTGAAGTTCATCCACTCCAGAACAGGATGCCGAATCGTGTTAATATCCGCCTCATAAACACGGTTAATCGCATCCTACCCGCCTTTTATTCCATCTGCATCACTGTGAAGTTATTTCACACATAGTATCACCTTCTATCTTATTACTTCTTAGTTATCAAGATCAATGGTATGATCTGTGTTCAACACGTGCTCATCTGAGACTGAATATCGGATCAGTGATTGATATTCACTGGAATTGCGTGGTTGCTTCCTGGTTCGTTTTGCGTTCGTTTATACTCATACTAGGAATTTTCCCGGTATATACTCTTAGGAGCCCTTGCATTTGATTATCTATGCTCAATTCGTCGCATCCTGAAGAACATTTATCCTTGGGATACACAAATAAAGATAAGAGTTTTCTACCTCTTTTAGGTGTTACTCGTATACATGCGTCATTCATGATGCTACCCATCCCTTCGGCATAAAGTATAGAAACTGCTGCTCGCCCAACGCTTTTCGTTGGGTATCCTACCCGCTCCAAAGATCTTGCACATAATTAATGTTGTGTGCATGTGCTTACTTGCCAAGTGCGCGAAGAAAGCTCGGCCAATCGGCGTTTTATTGTCTTGTGGGAATTGAGGTTGTTGACGCGTCGTTCTCAGAGTGTGAATCTTAATGTAGTGGGTGGCTGGACAAGAATTGGGGATCACTTAGTATCATTAAGTTTTGTACCAATAACGTAACGAACGCTAAGAACGACACCATGTTATAGAGCTTCGTGTTTACACCAAGGAACAAGATTATATATAACTAAAAATTCATACCGTCACAACACCCACTCTATCGCAAAAGAAGTGAAAAATAAAGTTACTCATCCTAACTTTCTAAGCGCTAAAAATCCCGAATTCATCGAGTAAGTGTTAAGGAAGCATGCAAAACACGATTGTAGATCAGCTTTGTGGAATTATTAACTGATGCGAATCACGATCGAGATACCGACTGTTTTATTCAAGCGTGTGGCTGTGCTAATGCTAGAGGATTAAGCTATTAAAAGTCATATTCTAAGGGGTGAGAGAAAGCCGGACGTCATTACGTCAGGTCATTCTAGGTAACGATTGGCATCCGGCGAACACCTGGCATATTAGCAAAACATTCAGTTCACCAATCCAACAATAACCACATTGCCAAGTAACCACGACACTGTCCGAAACACCCAATATCCCCGTTGTCACTTCAGTCTGATTTGTCAATCGATTTTTTGCCCACCGGTGCGTTTCGAGCACTCACCACACAGAGCTCGTTTCGAACGAACTTGACTAATTGCATATCGTTCGATAGCGAATGAATTTGTCGATCTCCTTCTATTTCCGGGGATATTTTCAGCCTGAACCGTTCTGATACAATTTCCCCGAAACCCAAATTATTACGGAGCGCAACACGGTTTTAGAAAGGGATACTCCTGCCTTACTAACCTTCTCCTTACCCTTGACGATTGGACTCGAGCAGTAGATGTTGGGGAAACCATCCACGTATGTTGAAAGCATTTAACCGTGTAAACCACAGTATTCTTTTACAGAAACTGGAACGTTGTGGTATCACTGGCAGACTATTAGCCTGGTTCGAAAATTACCTGACTGATCGGCTTGTTCAACTCTCTGTGGACGGTGCTCTATCGAAGTCAGTAGCAGGGCACAAGTGAAGAGCCTCAGGGATCCGTCCTCGGACCAATCCTCTTCGCACTTTATGCCAATGACATACGGGATCTCATCAAATGTAAAATCATACTGTTCGCGGACGATATAAAAATGTGTTCGAGGATAAATAAGCCGGAAGACTGCGAATTGCTCCAGAACGACCCGGACAACCTCCAGGTTTGGTCCCTAAAAATAGTTTATTTTTCGATTTTCAAAAGTATCATATGTTAAACCTTTGAAAACATGTGGAGTTCCAGTATTTCCTTGGAACACAGCTTCTCGTGGACCATGGAACAAAAGGACTTGGGTGTTTTAATGAGCAACACCCTAGTGATGTCGAGCCATTGCAACTCCATCTATCGCAAAACATCATAGAAATTGTCACTCCTGAAGAGAATTTTCGGTAGGTTCTCAAGAAAGACAATTCCCTGCAATATAAATACGTACATAAGGCCCGCGATGGAATATACAGTTCAAGCATAGTCTCCATGGCTTAAAAAAGATGTTGCGACTTTGCAAATAATATATCATCGAGCTACCAAACTTTTCACCGGACTCAACTGGAAACCATACAACGAGCGAATCAAAACCCTTAATTTATTCGATTAATCATCGACGTCGTCTCCGGGGCGATTTGATTTTGGTTTACAATATTTTGAATACCTCAAATCACCCTCTACAATGCTTGTTTAATCTACGGGGCTCGCATAAGACAAGAACTCACACATTTATTCTAACTGTCCCTCACTCGCGACTCAACTGTAGACGACATTTTTTGTCGTGCGCGTTTGTTTTACTTGGAACAATCTATCAGATTTTGTTGTAAACTCACCAAATCAGCAGGTTTTCAAGAAAAGTCTTGATGCCTTTTTGACCCTAAACACTCTAAACATCTTAACACCATGTACCTACACTTGTCATCCCACCAATCGAAAACAATTCTGCCCTTTGGATTTTTACTTAATTCTTGAACTGTTCAGTAAGCAACCGAATCCCATTTTTGTTTGCTATATTATTCGTAGTTTCCATATTTTTCTGTGGTTTTTGTATAGCTATATGCTTTTTGGACCATTAAAATTGAATTGGATTGAATTGGATTGGATTCGCGATTATCGCACATCTAGAATATGTTTTATTGGTTGAGTCACGCGCTCATACCACGGTCAATTACAATAAACAAAGATTTACTTCACTAGGGAAAAATCCGTTTTTAATGTGTGTATGAATCAAATAAATTAGGCAGCAAATTAGATCAACGCTCTGTGATGCACGTCCCAGATTTACATTTCCGAAACTAGCCTAATGGATATTATTCCCACCATTTGGGACAGTCGCGTAATGAATCTAGTCGGACAAGCACATTGTCTGATGGACATGATTCAATTGCATAATGCATGCGTAGTTTGACTGACAGCCCAGTGCAGTCAGCGCGTGTCGTTTATGCAGTCATATTATACAGCTTTCATCGGTGCACTCTTAGTGGAAACAAGTTTTTTGTCTGCAATCTTTTCAATAATTCTAATTACTTGGGGCAGTAACATGGGGCATTTTGTGAGGGTAAAAATTAGTTCACTTGATGCAAGCTAGGTAGTAAGTAGGTTTAACGAAATGAGAGAATGTCTATTTGTTTTTGTGGCATCCATATTAAAAATGTGTTTACAGTAGTGCGTTTGTGACGACTAGATTTTTGATTAATGGGTCATCACTGTCAAACTTTCAGTGAAAAACCCTCTTGTTTACACGCCCTTAAAATCCATGACCGGTTTCGTAATCTTTGTTCTTCTCAGTTGATTGCAACGAGAAAACGTTTACATAGTTTGTCCACATTAACTCTTTACTGCCCTCAATAACGAATTCGGTACGTGAATTAAAAGTTATACAAATAAACAGTGATCGGTTCAAATCGTTTCCTTTGTGTTTTTACTTGCCCAATACAAGTCTATTACCAGTTTGATACAGAGATACAGCAGTCATCCGGCATATAACGCCAGTGTGCATCGAGAGTTTGCGAGAGATGGACGTGTAGCGTATTCAGCCTAGAAATTAAATTGGGCAGTTAAGGGTTAATCGAACACGGAGCATAAAACCAATCTATCGTGCTGCTCATATCCCCTGGAATTACACATGACATCTGTTTCTTGTGGTTCGCCGTCATCAGATGGGGACAGTAAGATGAGTTAGAGTGAGCACTCAAGCAGTGGTAAAGTGTCAAACAAAGTTAAAACGTTTTTAGCCATCGTTCAAAGAGGTTTTTACAACCAACCACGGCTCAAGATACTAAACTGCTGATTCGTTGAAATAAGTCCCAAATATTGGGATAGGGAAGTCTTGAACATGCAACAATCTACATTCTCATGCTCATCAGTCGAGGGTTAACAATTGATTGAAACAGCAAATGATGCTCAAGATGCTCGTTAATTTAAAGGAAATCAAGTCACTTGGTCCAGACACGGTAAATCGTTGTCTCTCGACAGGCTCGATTTCTGATAGTTCGGAATCCGCTTATATAATATCTCAGATTTTAAAACGTCCACAGAGAATCCCGGCATATGACCAGTTTTCATATGCTTTGAAAATATTGGTGACCCTAGATTTTGATTCTATGCAATATGCATTTTTTTTATAAGGATGACGTCCAATAATCAACCGAAAGCAGCACTCGACTGTTGACGATGTTGTCGGCTCAATTCCGAAAGTTTTACATGGACTTGCCAATAGGACCGAAACTCTCATTGATTACTCAGATTCTCTTGGTTCTCTAGATTGTGCTCAACTCGTAGACATAATAAAAACACTGGCTATATCATATGGCGCCATCAAAATGAACATGTGGTAACTTTGGTGTTGGTGTTCAAATGATGTTCGCTTATCTTATGTAATTGTTGTTAGAAGTTTCATGATCATTCGAGATGACATAACATTAAAGTAAAGCTGGAATTTTGAGTATTTTCGAAAGAGGGGCGTCTCTACCAATGTCCAATATATCTTCTCGCTTACATTCCCACACTACATTATGACGGAAAACAGCGAGAAATCAGTTAAGGTATGAAATTGCTGTGGATGTGAGGAATCCTAGAATTGGTCATTTCCAATGATTTATTGAGATCTACTGTGTGGATTGGCCATCCAAAGGTTGGCCGTGTCAATCTGCTCCATCGTGGCTTGCGAAAATCACTT
>JACCGJ010008057.1:0-18801 GCA_013407085.1 Atriophallophorus winterbourni
AGCGCATGCGGATCCTGATCTTGCTGTCCCTACCTGATGCGTGCAAACAGCACGAAACCGTTCATGGGGTGTGAATGAAGGAAAAGCATGCAAATGAATATTTTGTTTCATGGTATGGGTTTAACCCCATTTAACATGTGTTTGGACACATGCTTTGAACAGGTTGGTCGTACCAGCCTTATCCAACAGTGGCATACAAGCGCTCCTTGTTTACCATTCTTCCACTGTTTCAAGCGCATGCGGATCCTGATCCTACTGTCCCTACCTGATAAGTGCAAACAGCACGAAACCGGTCGTGGGGTGTTTTGTGTGAAGGAGATGCATGCAAATGTGTTTTATATTAGCTATGAAAGTTTATTTTCTAGTTTATTTGAACTGCAATCATTGCAAAATACGATACTTTTAATGCTAGATTTATCATGTCTTAGGGCGAACTGTGATTTTCTTTTTATAATAAAATGCGAGACATTTTAACTCAACAATTCAATTAAAAACATTGCATTACATATCAGATTGATTTAAAAACTTATGATGTTGCCTGGCAAAGATCTAACATGTGGGCGAAAGATGTAAAGCTAAGTAATGTGTACGAATAGTTGATGTAGAAGCGCATTTCAGCAGAATTTATTGTAAAACGTGTTTCAGGTATTACGAAAGAAATCGCTAATATCGCAGTGGTTCTCCCGATTTGATTAACCCTATATTGATCATAAACTATTAGTTTATTAGAGATTTCATCGTATATTAGAAACGTTTTTCTTTAAACTTTGTAATTAATTCCAGCACTTGTAAGCGCCAAACAGTCGGATTAGCAATTGGATCGCTTAGTTCCCCAATACTATCTAACATGCATATGAAGTACTTCCAAAAAACGCTTAGTTCGGATGACAGTAGGCGCCTTAATTTAGTGCATTTACGTTGGTGACTGAGTAAAGGCAATTGATATTTAGTTTAATGATATGAAATATTTACTAACAAATCTAATATACCAAAGAAGTGGAATCTAGCATAGAGACTTCTCCATCATAGACGGTTGCGCACCAAAAACCTTTGGCTTATACCTCAGAAATCGTATCATCACAATTCGAGATAATATTCGCAAATAACTCCCTTTAAATTTACCGTTTATTCAATAGTTTGCTTGAACAAAATTCATTTGATTTATACATATAATTATGTGCTCATTAACTCTGTATGTATTTGCCGTTAATATTACACAAATTTTGTTAATTTACAAATAAAGACTACACATTCTTTACAATGTTGGTCAACTAATCAACAGATCTAAAAGTTTCAGGTTTTCTACGTTTGTTAAAAAAATCGTGCAAGTTAAGTCCATTAGCTTTTGCGGTTCTTGAACTGATGCGTGATTCAACCTCATTTTTGATCTATTCAGCCGTTACTTCAAGCTAATTGAATTGAAAGGAATGTCGTAACATAAGAAATTCCGTTGCAATTAGTTTTACGTCTCAGTTCACGGGAATGCAATTGAATTTATTATTTGAGTACGCGCTGATTTTCTAAAATGCTGCCTGGCGCTTAGACGATTGCCTATATTTCTATTTTACTTGGAATATGATTTGTTATTCACTATTTACGTAATCCTGATCAAATTTTGCTTCTAGCAAGAAGAAATCAATTCGTCATGAGAACGCGTGCAATTAAGTTATATATTCTGCTAACATGCCAGGCACTTCCTCGCTGCATCCCAGTTTTGTTCAGAACAATGACAATAGATAACTATGTGTATTATTTAAGGTATACCAATCAATACAATGATACAGGCGCCGTATAATTTTGAACTGGAGAATATCTGCAATGCATTGGCTGCTCTCAGTGTGCAGACATAACATCGCATCCTCCTCTCTGGCCGATAGCAGAAAAGCAGCAGTAGATGCGTAAATGCAGTGTAACGCGTGTAATGGTATGCCGAACACATCAGCTTTTAAAGACGTAAGGGTATTGAAATTTCGACAAGGTGGCAATGAGTATCACCGGTAACTAAATCAAACAAATATAACACCAGTATGAACAGATGATTGCATGTATGCCATCAGTTACGTATGTTCTGTTCACTAGAAGAAAACGTAAAATAAACAATCGCAAACATTTTTTACGATTCCTGCACTGTTTCAATGTATGCTAATGCTGATAATACTGTCCCAACCTGACGAGTGCCAACAGCAAAAGACCGTTCGTGGTATGTGTGTGTGATAAAAATGCATGCAAACGATGGATTTTCCTAATATAAATCTATTCGGCTGGATGTTTGCAGCATAATTTAGGCGCGCCTGACTAAAGTCGAGGCATTAAAATAACGAATCGGACAATGAACAATCATAGATGTAGAAAGACGTGTCCCTAATCCACATGATTTATCATAAGGCAACTAAAATAACTACTGGATTGCGTAATCTACGTTTTGAGCTGCGATTTGCTAGTCTTGGATTGTACACTCTCGAGTGCAGTCGCATCCGAGCTGACCTAATCCTGGCATATCACATAATTCATACTGAGACCCACCTACTCAGACACCCGTTTAATTTCGGTTCCAATCTCCCAAACGGCTCTCACAACCTGACTCTCCAAATACCATATTCCCGAATAAACCGTCGCTATAACTTTTACGCAGTCCGTGTATGCTTTTTGTGCAACAGTTTACCGCCACAATTTCCTGACCAAATAAAATGTTCTTCAAACAAATGTTTCGATCTTTTGTGTTGAATGAAAATACGTTGGCCCAGTTTACTCAAATTCCATTAGTGCATCTGTTTTATACACACACACCGATAAACAAATGAATCCAAACATACAATTCCGGTTGAAATTTCTACTCTCCAAATCATGATTGGAATCGTTTTGCCCCCTTTTAAACCACATGGATGCAAACATGAATGTACGTTTTGATTAACATTTATACGGTATATCCAATGGTATTGTAGAGCTATTTGCTTTTTCACCATAAATCCTGAATCTTGAATATGCAAGCAGAGCATAAATCAATATCATATTTTTAAGGGCGGCCTTTCATTCCCATTATTCCGTGAACTATTGTTCCTGATTATGCAAGCACAGAACAATTAGTATTTCTTCGGTCGACATATTTCATTCAGCGAACATGAATTCATAACTAAAAACTCAGAAAGGTTTACGGCATAATAAAGCAGCCAGTTTATCGAAACCATAGGTGACAAGGTATATGAAGTTAAAACACATGGTGCATGTAAGTGTTAACCACGATCGATTTTGATCAGATGGTTTATATAACAAGGCGATCAAATGTGAAACGAGAAAGGATAACGACGAATATCTGTGAATGTTTGTGTGTTCGAATACGAATCTCGGGCTTTTGTAAAAGCTTGAAAAGATGATTTTTGGTTTGATCAAGTTAGAAAGGCCAAAGGTCACTTCGTATGCTTCGTTGCCTGGTGTCTATTAGTTTTGACAATTGCTCTTGGAAATGTGAATTCTTGTTAAATGTAACCAACTTGATTGCACGATGATAAATCCGACTAAGGATTTCATTATCCTACCACAGCTCTGATGCCCATTCTTGGAATGAATATTCCATAAGAAATCGAATGTATTCAGTATTCCCGGGTGGGTTTCAGTATGTGAAATTCTTGAATATCATTTTTACAGACCTATTATACGTCGTTTGAAGACCGAATAACCCCGCTAATATTGAAGCAATTTGCTATGCAAACCACTCGCACACCTTTTCAAACAAACACTGGTAAATGGAGTGATTCCTACAGATTGGAAACGCGGAATAATTTCTCCTATTTATAAGGGTGGAAATCGCTTCGATGTTTCAAATTACCGAAACGTTAATTTGTTACCTGTGATATCAAAATTACTTGAGCGCCTCATTGTTTACGATCTAATGAAACATTTCGGAAATAATTAGTTGCGTTCGAGAAAACAGCATGGATTTAGACGGAAGTATTACAGTTTATCTTACTTACTGGTAACGCTGGATGATTGGACACAAGTGGTAAATAAAGAGCAAGCAATACGCGCCTGCTACCCTTTAAGGTAATTCAAGGTTTTTAATGGTCTAGAAAGCAACAAGCCTAACAACAACCATGGGATGGTAAAAATGAAATGTATGTGCATAAACACGTTAAAGAATCAGAATAAGAAGTATATAAGTGTTCGGGAAACGAATAATGCACTAAAAATTCGTCTAATTTCGTTTTAAATTCATGCAAGCAATCGAAGTGAGCAACAATAGAAGGTAAACTGTTACAAGTACCCAGATATCTCCAAAGCATTTGATCGTGTTAACCATAGCCTACTACTGTAGAACTTGTAAAGTTGGGTATCACTGGAAAGTTGTTGAATTGGCTAAATGACTACCTAACGAATCGAACTAACCAGGTTTGTGTTGACGTTGCATTATCAAAATCTTTCGCGAAAGATATTCTCAAGGATCGTGAATACATACTTGCGAGCAGTCATGGAATAGGGTGTGTAGTCATGGTCTTCATGGCTGAAGAAGGATGGTAAACTTCTGCAGTGATTCTATCAACAAAAACAAGTTCTTAGCATCCGAAACAAGCCTTATAAGGAATAGAAGGCTCAACTGAATCTGTTCGAATTTTCCTATCGACGAATCAGAGAAGACCTTGACTTACTTTATAAAACATTTCATACCCCGAACCATCCCTTCAGGATTTATTCACGCGAAGGGATACGAGAAATTATCGGACCCATGAATATGTGCTGTTGGTACTCCATTCCCGCCTAAACTGTAGTAGGTATTTTTACTCTGTCCGTGTCTGTTTTACTTGGAACAGTTTACCTTTTACCGTTTGTCAATCCACTAGCTTTCATGATTTAAAACAAAATTAGACGAATTTTCATTGAATTATTCGTTTCCCGTTTACTTATATACTGTCTAACCTAATTCCTTATCTTGTTATATACACTTACATTTCAATTTTTATCACCCTATAGTTATTATTAAGCCTGTTACTGTTTAAAACATTTAAACCTTGTCTTACCTTCAAATATCCATTGCGACAAAGGTAACCCGGCTTGAGGTTTCTCGACACCCAGATCTTTTTCTGTGTTAGTCCAAAATGAGATTTTGCCTACCAAATTATAGTTTCGCGAAAGGATTTACTCAGCTTTGGATACAGCGATCAGTGATCATTAAAAATGTTGATGAATTTTAAACACAGTCATAATTGCAGCGAATGTTGAAAAGTGGTCTTAAAAGCATTCAAACACACAATATCAAAGTTTCTCATAGTAATATGCTCAAAACGCTTATAAGCGACAGTCTATTGTTTTGTTGACATCACTTGCACTTTTACAAGCATTTTACGACCGATTACCGTTCCACAATAAAAAGTTATTGATTTCAAAATTTCAACACAGTAAATAATCAATTTTTCAAACTTTCCGCAGATTTCGCACAGGTCAGTATAAAATCGAATCCAGCGTCAAAGTTTTTAGTCACCAGATAAATACAAATATGTCTATTAACGGTTGACTTACGCGTCCAAGCCCACGAAAATATTGACGGGCAATGCGTGAGATGCGTACGTTAATATTGAAACAAAGCAATTATACAAGATAAATAGCAAACCTGAATTATTCCGTTTCGCACAGAATCCAAGAAAACTTAAATGTTCAACAGTGGGAATAACAACAACGTGTCACAACTTCGAAAAACGCGGGGGAGGCTAAATTAAGATCCAAAACTGATAAACTCAAATAGTTCAGTAAAACAATAATAAGGTAAATGTTTATCAAAGTACAAACAGTTTCAAACATTTATCCTGGAATAAAATTAATTGAATTTTTTGATAAAAAAGTAACACAAAAACACACGCAAAGTAACACAATAGGGTTTTTAAATAACAGGAACTTAAAAAATATCTACATGAAGATCTCCATCCTGGCTAAATTCTACTTAAACTTCCCTGGATCACCTCTTATATGATGGTCATTTTTATGTTGATAACCCTATGGGGAATTTGGTTCGAATAGTCGCACTAAAACGTTCGACTTCGTGTCGTTAAATTTTACTTATACTGTACTTAATCTGATTACTCCCGAATTTTTGATCGAGCCTAGACGACAGAATGATGTGCTGAATACTTAACACACCAATCAACAATAACATACACTTCTATTACTGATATAAATTTTAATGTTTCCAATTTGATTTCAATAAAAAATAAATACATTTGAAATCGTTTGACTGATAGTTGGTGTACAAGACAATTTTTAAAGGATAATCACAACCCATTTGCAAATAACACATCACAACAAGCTTCTGATTGTTTGAAGTCATCAGATGAATGAAGTACAATTAGATTCAGCGAGTATTGAATCAGTGGAAATGTAATGAACAGTTAATGAATAGTTACGAACACTTCGCAAGAAGTTCAGCTGACGATGTCATCTAGCTTGATGACGAAACGTCCTACTATTACAATGCCAGCTCAGCGTACACACAACACACAACATCCAATCCCTGAGCTACAAGTATTCGCTTCAATATCATGTAATGAACAGTGTTAGAATTCGAATCCGCTGTTTAATATAATTCGTTCAATGAACCACAGTGTTAAAACACAGATTTACATAGTAATTTCGGGTCAATCACACAAAGCGCTGATAAAGGAACAGTGTAGTGTGTTGCTCACTTGGTATGTGTCTGGGATCTGAGCAACGCATTAAATTGATCATCCATGAGCGCCTTTAAACGTTTGACCAGGAATAAATATGTAATTCTGTGTTTATACCTCATGGTTGGTTGTAAGAACCCTATCGAACAGCGCAACGTGTTTTGGAAACTTCAACTGGTTCGAGCGCATGCGGTTCCTGACATTACTGTTCCTAACCGATGAGTGTAAACAGCACAAAACCTGTCGTTGGAGTGTGGGTCTCTGATGGAAATGAACTTTTTATTCATGATCATGGGTTCAAACCATGTCTACATGAGCGTGGGCTCATGTGATTGAGCAGGTTGGTTGTACCAGCCTTGACCAACAGTTTAAAGCAAGCGCCCCTTGTTTACCATTCCTCCACTGTTTCAAGCGCATGCGGATCCTGATCATACTGTCCCTACCTGATGAGTGCAAACAACACGAAACCGATCGTTGGTTGGGTGAGAAGGAACTGTATACAAATGAGCATTTTTGTACATGACTGTTGGCTTGAACACTATATACAAGTGTTCGGGCACATGTGATTGAACAGCACGAAACCGGTCGTGGGGTGTGTGACGGAAAAGCATGCAAATGAATATTTTGTTTCATGATTATGGATTTAACCCCATTAAACGTGTGTTTGGACACATGCTTTAAACAGATTGGTCGTACCAGCCTTCTCCAACAGTGGCATACACGCGCCCCTTGTTTACCATTCCTCCACTTTCAAGCGCATGCGGATCCTGATCTTACTGTCCCTACCTGATGAGTGCAAACAGCACGAAACCTGACATGGTGTGTATGATGGGAACGGATGAAAATAGCATTCTTGTCAAATTTAGTTTTAACTTCATGTAAGTTAACTGACAATGGTAGAAATAAAATTGTCCCAAACAAACGGACGAGTATAAAATTTTGTGAATCTCTTGTTCCTAAACATTTTGTAAGTCCTTTCGTTAATTCAGCTTAGCAGGCAAACAAATGCTTGACCATATTTGGAGTGGTCACATGCCTCGCACTTAGGCATCACAACCGGTTAGACAACATCGTGAACAATGCTCAGCTAAAACAAAGTCATCAAAATACTGGTCTGTTCAATATAGTTGATTGATAGACTTTGAACCGTTTTTAGTTTTGTGTATTGGACATTCACATGTTCATGCGCTTGTGATGTACATGCATGATCAGCATCAGCCGAAAGAGACCAGAGGTTTGCTGTACATATACAGACAAATCTGGTTACTATGTCACCTCGCTACAATGCCACGCTTTCTCTGTCCCGGTCGGTGGCACAGTAACGAGATATAACTGTAAAGACGTTTATACGAACCTTTGTTATTAAGCCACAACTATGTTTCCTGAAAGGATCGAGAAAAAGTGGTATAATACCAAGAGTGATATGATAGCGAAGTTGCATAGTAACGAGCTTTGACTGTATGTTTAACACAGTATTCGAAGTAAAATTATTCTTACCACTCTTTCACGGCTGTCTGCTTCTGTTGACGTCAATTACCAGACACCGGTTATGATAAATACAACAGTTTTAAAACATCCCTTATACATTTTAATTTTTATCGATTTGATCCAATGTAATGATCAAACATCCACGCGCTGTCTTTGCCGATCTCGTTTGAATATGAATTCAGGGTAAATTTGTTTCAAACGTTAAAAAAATTCGCTTCCTCATATAGTGATGATCTGATCTTCAAAGCTTGAAGAATGCTTATTTAGATGTGACTACTTTCAGGTTAACTTGTTTGATATGCATTCCTTGTCGCAAACAACACGACATCTAACGTCTAATCTCTGTGAATGTCACTTGATGATAGAGAGGTTTTTTCCTCAATCTTTCGACTGAGCGCTGTTTGATTGCATTAGGCACTGAAGCGTGGATTCAATTAGTTGCGCCAAGTTTAATTCCAATTTACAGAGAGATACTTGTTTAAAAAAGTAAGTTAACACCGTTTATGATAAAAGATTTTTCCGTGTTTTGAACAAATTTGAATGTAAATTTCCGTCTGCTTAGTACATTTTTTGGGAAAAAGACTAAAATTTATTGCGTGTATTCAATTAGTTACACACTATTGGTGTTTATATGGAATGTGCTCTCTTTAAAAATGCGAAAATTTAATAGCTTTTTGATAAATAATAGCAATTAGATCACAGTTGGACGTTGAAGAACAAACTGGCGTTTAACTTTAACAAATGCATAGTGTGTGGAATCAAGTAGAGTTCACATACCATACAGGTTAACATGTCCTTGAAAATTGCAGTGAAGAAAACAATTTGGGTGTTTAGATATGCTCTAGTCAAAAACCTCACTTCAAATTTGCACTGCATTTAAAAGCGTCCTAAATCTACTCAAACGGGTAGTTGGCAAATGTTCGCTTAAGATATTCCCAGGGATCATGAATACATACTTGAGACCAGTCACGGAATACGGTGTGAGATCATGGTTTCCGTGGATTAAGAAGGATGTCGAACTTATGCGGCGAATCTATCACCGATCAACAAAACTAGTTCTCCGCATCCGAATGAAGCCTTATAAAGAAAGGATATCTTAACTAAATCTGTGAGTATGTTTTTCTGAATTTATGTTGTGAGTGGAACTGAAAAAAATTAACCTCTACCTTTACTCGCTCAACTAACTTGCATGAGTTGAAAATTTAATCAGAACAACAATCAACCTTGATGTTAGATTGAATTTGTGCCTCTCGAGATGATCGTTAAAACTTTCTAGTAGTTTAGAATCTTTATAGGGCGGTACTCAGCCTTATCAAAACGACTGCTTTCTCTGTACATCGGTGCAATAAGACCTGTTTTCCATTCGGTTGGTACGATTTCTGTATTTAGTATGTTTTTAAATGAATCACGCTAGGGACAATGCTACCGTTTACATGACCTCAGCAGGAACTACTAGGTCTTCCTCCGTTTTCGATTATGTTCTTAAAACTCAGAACTCAGAACTCAGATAGTTTTATGATAAAACCAGCAGTAAGCTTAACAATAACCATAGGGTGACGAAGCATATCGAGTAAAAATATAAAATCTTCCAAAAATCAATAGGGGCAGACACGTACAACATGGTTCGTGATATACACATCGAGTTTAAAAGCGAAAACCTCAGCAGATTTCGAGCGTATGATTTCTTCAGGCAAAAGGTTCCAAGTGAAACAAATACTGACCGAGAAAAAATTACGATCTATCCATGGTTCAGTAATTATTCAACTTGGAGAAACTCCGGAAAGCTTATTTGGACATTATTGTGATGAAATTCTTTGTTTAACAGCGTTGCAATTGACCTGTATTACAAAAGCCATGCTAGCAAATGCACTAATGAAAATCGATCAGAATGTTGCGGTTTCATGTACCGATTCTGTGGATGATATGTTTATACATTCTTATTAAATTCCTCAAATATATGCATTTGCTTTTTCAGTGCTGGCAGGAGGAGTGTGTCCCACAAGAGATGCGAGGCACGAATATAATCGCGCGATTTAAGAATAAGGGTGACAGAGGCGACTGCAACAATTACACAGGAATCTCTCTTCTGAATGTTGTAGGCAATTTTTTGCTAAGTCTCAGATCCGGATACAAGCGCATAAAAAGCTGTGATCCGATTTAAATTTGTTTTCGAAATGTTAATCCAGACAAGTGAAATAAGGTATGACTTGGCTCGACTTTCTGATGTACTCAGAACTCAGAAATATTAGATTGTAGAAAGTGCAATCGGCTCAAATCAACCACACGATAAATATGTATATATTGCGTGGGGCTGCAATGTAATCACATCAACTGGCTCTATTCTCCGTGATTAATTTAACCCACTTTATCCTACGACATTTTCTTTTCTTGATACTAATCTCAACACGATTTTAGTTGGTGCACATTCATAACTAAAAGTTTTGAAAAAATTTTTGTACAAGCAGATTTCCGTATATGACACGAGCATTTGTCTGTAAAGGCGTGTAACTTGTTCTTTATTTCCCATGGCTCGAGCCGATAAAAAGGGACAGCTTTTATAATGTCATTGATCTCAATGTAATATGTTGCTCACATCAGCCGAACTTACACACTACAATTAGTATCTGGCTGTTTGCCATCATCAGGTTGGGACAGTAAGCTTAGCTTCAGTAATCTCACGTTGCTGATAATGAGATCTTGAGTTCCAGCTCTGTCGCAATGTGCAGAACTCCAATTTGCCTCCATACATCATCGTGTGCGCCGCCACTTCTGTTATTCATTGATACGAGATTAAAAAATGGTCATATTGAGATGCTTTAAAATATATTTCCCTGTTTTGGCAACCCATAATGCAAAAATAATAGAATGATATTATTAAACAATCGCCAAGTGCTGCTAAGAAATTGATAGAATAATAATTGGTATTATTTTTGTTTAGTTTCTCTTACAAAATTGTAACAAGCTGCAGATCAAGTAGAATCAGCCTGAAATGCGGCAAGGTAAGCATCACTACTATTCGATTTTTAACCATCCAAAATGTGCCAGATCAAATGGCTAATGAGATCAAAGGGCTTCCTTTTCGTTATTATTCATCAAGCTCTACAACAAAGACAACAAAATGGAGAAATCGATATGATAAAAATCAATTTTTGAACAAAAATCAATGTCACGTGTCCCATAAACTGGTTGGATCGATAACAATGTGGGTCAAGTCAAGGAGAGATCCAAGGTAAGATCTGAATATTTGCTCGTCACCTCTTGGGGTGAAACACAGGGAAAAATCCTTCGCACTAAACAATTCCTTTGCCTAAATGTATGTGAATGTGTAGTCACATTTTTGACTAAATCTATATGAAAGAATTCTCTCGGGCGCACGTAGAGACAAGGACGATTTCGGCTGGAAAATCATAAAAAATGTGTTTCAGCTTTTTTATGACTTCAAGTTAATTTGTATATAATCACATTGTCCCGAGAAATTATCAATTTAGGACCAACCGAAACATTGAAACGGAAGACACTAAAATTTGAACTGCACTTGATTTTTATGTGTCCAATTATTTTGCGCCAAAAAGTCTCCTTGAGACAGACGAAAACAGGTTTGCATCGAATGGCGATTCGTCAAATGTAACATTTCTTTTGACATGATTTACAAACGAAGGTTTCGCGGCAAAATTAAAATTAATTTGGTTCACATTGCGATAAACCATTTTTTGAAACCTGGGTGCTGTTTCGCCTCAGCAAATTCAATTAATTTCTAGAAGAAAATGAAGATTGAGGGTAAAATGTTGTTGAAAAATATTCTGAGGTTTCAGCTTTTGATTGAGCTGAAAGAAACGAAAAGCTCCCTCATATTAGGCATTCAAATATTTTTAGTTCAATGTAAATATTATTTCAAACTCGATCCGAAATATTTTGAAGCTAGAGATCGAACATAATGCTTCTGCTTAAGAATATCTGTGAGGATAATATTGATTATTCCATCAGGTGAAGACAATCACTGTTTGCAGACTGTTTCCAGAACGTCATCATTAATAATGGAACTTGCAAGTGAATATTTGTTGATGGAATCTGGAGGGTCAGAACTATAGGCAAATGAAAAGAAGATAATAACGTAAAATGCACTAGAATGTAAAGGGAAAATTTGTTTAGCTTTTAAACCGACGAGCACAGACGAAAAACAGAGAAAGTAAAGCTGCAGTGTTGAACAAGTACTCAGAACTCAGAATGTTTTATGGTAGAAAAAGCAGTAAGCTTAACAATAACCGTAATTTGGCGAGGTATACGAAGTAAAAATATAAAATCTCTTAAAAATCAATAGGGACAGTCACATACCACACGGTTCGTCATATACTCATCGAGTTTGGAAGCGAAAACATCAACAGATTCTGAGCGTGTGATTTCTTCAGGCAAATAATTCCAAGTGAAACAAATTCTCGCCGAGAAAAAATTACGACGAATATCCAATCGAGAATGAGGAATGCTTAAAGCCTTTAGACGAGGAAACCGCAACAGATTCCGAGCGTGTGATAAAATCGTGAAGATTTTGTTCCAACATTCGCTCTTTGAAAGGTAAATTTCTGTAACGGGAGACCAACTTTGTCGCACGACCGAGGGGTCTTTGTGACAAGGCTCGTATGGAATATTTCATAACGGGACGTACAGACGTGTTATTTAACCGTGGAAAGTCTTAGGGCGTTAAAATCCTGAATATGTTCTTTTTAGAAGACTCAATATACGGCAGGATTTATTGTACACTGTCCGGCAATGATGTCTATGTAAAGCAGTAATAGCATCGTGAAGGTGGCTGTCAGAAATTGTAGCGCTTCATTACATACTTCGTTATATACTTCGTCCATACTTAAATCTGGAAGACAAGAGCGAATGCGTAGCGTCAGTCGTCAATAAGATCGTTTATCACAAGTTCCACGCCATATTCAAAGATTTGAAGACATATATATATTTTACTTAGGCTGTGCTTTTATCCTTATGTTAATAAGATCCTTTCCAAAGACCCGTATCACAATGAGACATATCCAGTAAATATGTTATCGGAATACTTGAGCCCAGAAGTTAAAGCTAGCATTCAAAGTGCTGCAATGTATATCGTGCTGATAAAAAGGTTGTTTTATTTAGTGGCTACGATTCAATTTCTTTTAAAGATATGATATTGTAATATTGATATAGATTTACAAAGGTATGAAACATGTTTTTATTGATTTACATGGCGATTAGCGTAGTAATTCAAACAGTAATCATCGTCTATTGGGAATTAAAGCAACATCTTAGTGAAGAAAAAATTGGCAAGCATCCAAAGGTTAGCGTTTTCATCCTAATTCTATAAATATTTAGACACGTTTTATCTTTGCTCTCTCGGAGTTAGTCTAAGTTGATTTTCACACTATTCTCTGTTGTATCTTACATCACTGAACCTGATCTTACTGTCTCCAACGGATGACGGTAAACAGCCAGAATCTGGTAGTGCTGCTTGAGGGATGGGGATGTGAGCCCCTTGAGTGCTTGACCCAGAATCACTTTGTGATTCTGTATTTGAACATTGTGGTTATTTGTAAGTTCCCTATAGAACAGCGGCATATAACTATAAAATTGATTATCACTTTGCCACTGTATCAAGGCTCCCTAAACTTAATCTTCCTATCTTTCACTGATTTATTCATTCCTAAGTGATATGCAAGTGAAAAGCTTTACTTCATAAGACCCACAAAAATGTACATAGGGTTGGATTGTAAAAAATGTCAAATTATTTTTAGAGATTATTATCAAACGTGAAAAACATACTTGTCCGTATGGGCATCTAGTGATTTCTTGAAAACGTCAACGGTTCCAGATTGTACAACGTGAGTAGGTAAACTGTTCTACAATTGCACATTGCGAACGGAAAATGCATATTTGCGGCAGTTCAACCGGCTATGTTGTTGGTAAAGTTTCGATTGGCGACCACGCAGACGAAAGTGTTATGGAAAAGATGAAACAAACGACTGCAAGGATGATTTGTTTGATTACGGCAAAAAGCCAGAATCCGGTAGTGCTGTGTAAGGGATAAGGTTGTAAGCAGCACAATCTATTAATTGTTTATAAGCACCTTGAGTGCTTGACCAATAATTACTTTTGTGATTCTGTATTTGAAGCTCGTGGTTCTTTGTAAAAGCCCTCACTGAGCCTGATCTTACTGTCTCCATCTGATCACGGCAAACAGCCAGATATCGATTGTACCGTTAAAGTGCGGGGAACATTAGCAACAACTTACTTGAAACATTTGACTCATTTATATTTTGTTTCATGTATTATTTTTGACTTCCTAATTATGTAGCATTTATTGCATTTAACATAAACAAATAGCCAACAGTTTATATAGTTTTGATTGAAGCCTTTTTATTCTTGTTCTTATTTTGCTATATATATATATGTGTGTGTGTGTGTGTGTATGTGTGTGTGAAGTAGTTTCGTTACCCACCGCCGTATCGCGTGTAAGTTTTCAAGATCAACGCAATACCCTGTGTCCAGCAAGCGTTCGGCTGGGATTGAATCTCTGATCAGAGATTGATATTCAATTGAATTAGTTGACTGTTTACCGATTCACTCTTCCGATTCATGTATCGTAGTACTGAATCATCTAATAGTTAAACACTAACTTTCGTGAGTCACCCAAGGCATTAAACGGGTTTTTCTAAAACCAATTAGAATCAACATTCATGTAATGATCGTCAAAACCGAAATAGAATAATAAAAACCAGTTTTATGATTAGTAATTTCTGTAATTTATAATACTTGTTGTTTTGATATTTGTAGTTTTAATATTTTACTTTTTACATCCGCCTTTGGATTTTGATTTCGCTTATGTAAGTCAATGTGGGGTTTATTTAAGATAAAATTACGTTTGCTATTAACTTTCTAATATCACTATTCTTTTTGTTGATAAGATAGATTTCATGATTTCATGAAGAATAACTTTTATGATTTTCCATGTTACTTTTCAGACATAACATGTTGAAAAGGAAATCAAATGTATGGAACGTTTTCGTTCGGAAGAACAAAAATGAAGTTCAATGCACGAAGGTCAGAAGACCATGAAATGTTCAGGAGGATCAACCCAATCTTTGATTTGCACTTAAAAGAACCTAATCAAATCGACTTAAATCAAAATACGAAACATCCTTCTGTGAAAATAGCAAGAACGCTGGGAAACGTTTTAATTAAGAAATTTATGGAAGA
The DNA here is from genome assembly GCA_013407085.1 of Atriophallophorus winterbourni. Classification (NCBI taxonomy): domain Eukaryota; kingdom Metazoa; phylum Platyhelminthes; class Trematoda; order Plagiorchiida; family Microphallidae; genus Atriophallophorus; species Atriophallophorus winterbourni. The sequence goes on from JACCGJ010008057.1 coordinate 15,366, forward strand.
GGAGATTTCAAAACTCGCCGCTATGGATGGATTTTCTTTTAACTCAATCGCTAACAGCAATTTTATACAATGAAACCTTAAAGTTAGGAAATCCAAATATGATAAATCACCACCAACATCTTCAAACGTAGCCATGATTTACTACGTAACTAAAAAGAAATGAACTCTACTGCTATTTTGAATATCAACTAGACTAGGGGATTGGCTATTCATTGACATTAAATGAATATACATCTGTACAAAATAAAACGTTTATAAATTTAAATGTTCATGCAAAAGATAACCATTGGTCATTAGGTCTTATTGAAACTAAAGGTTTCCTTGACAGTAGAGAAACAGAGCGCATTATTAATGGACACTTACACCAATTTGGATTGAATTTAGATGAACATTTATTGTTGGATGCATAACTAATGGAGCCGCTATAATGGTAACATTTGGTAAAGAAATCATGGCTGATCAACAACAATGTATTGCACGTAGTATCAGTCTGTCTGTGTTAGACATATTATATCAAAAAATATCGAAAATTTTGCGATGGATAAATAAAGCGGAGAGAATGATATTGAAGAGGATATGAGAAGAAATGTTGAAATGGTGGCCATCTTAAGTTATTTAGAAAATCCAAGGACGTGTAAGGATGAATCATGCTCAAGAACCTTTGTTTTTTTTTCAACAAAACAAGTTTTAGAACATTATGCTTGAGATTATTTCCTGCACATAACAAGCACAGCACAACTAAGTTAAGTGAAGTAACTAAAAATGAAAAAATTCTGCACCAAGAAACAAATATTGCCCCATCTATTTCCGTTGCCAATGATGAATCAGATGAGAATATACTGGCGCAATGCGGAAATTGAATTAAGAGACTAAAATAGACACTAGTGAATTTCAAATCTCCAGAAAATTCAAATATTTTGAATCCACTTTAAATATAACCAAATGCTTTGAGGATATTTAGAGAGCATTGCTTACTATCAAAGCGACCAGCATTAAGTCAGGAATAGCTTTTGCAATAACAGGATTATTCAACACGAAAATTAGAACAAGTCTGTCTTGTAAAACACTCAATACATTGTGTTTCTTTTAAAGATTGTTTCCAAAAGTGGTGTAGATCATCCAGCAAGTTCAAAATGTTGATTAAATTTGTTGAAGATTGAGATGATTCAGATTTTTGTGACAATAAATAGTACTTGCATACGTATTTGTGGCTCAAAGTAATGTGTTGCTTACATCCCCATCCCTTACACACCATAAGGGATGGGGATGTGAGCAACACTTTAGTTTGGTCATCCATAAGCGCCTTGTGTGCTTGACCAAGAATCACTTTGTGATTCTGTGTCTGAACATCGTGGTTCGTTGTACGAACCCTATGTAACAGTGGCATGCAAGTATAACTTTATTTGTGTTTCTCTTAAATGTATGTTCTTAAAAAAAATTACACCGGTTTATAACCGGTTTTATAGAAATGAAAGTGAAATGAAATTATCTGTTTTTTGCTAGCCATATGCTTGCACACGGATCAGGCAAACCGGATATATAATCAACGGATGTTGATCACGGTCACAAACAACATACCAAACATGTAAATTTATTGTGCAATATGACAGGCCTGTCTAGCATAAAAAGTTCAGCGACCAGGATGGTCTTTGTAGTTCTTAAACAACTTAGTAATGCAATTTAGACCTGATCACTGTTCGTACTGGCACAGTTGGTCTGACGAATTTTCTGTCTCTTAGGAATCTTTATCAACAAACAGCTTACCGATACATTACAAACTTTAATTTTGTTTCTGTGTGTTTTTTGTTGACTTCCTCATCATGCAAAGCTAATATTAAACATAAAAATGGGCCTAAAATTCCAAATGTTCTTGAAAAATGCCTACGCATGTGTCTTCTTATTTTTCTTGTATCAAATCGATTCCTAGAGATCTTAGGCGCGGGAACGTCTGTCGACTCTCGTTTCGGGGGCGTTGCGTGACAAGCGATGAGACAATTAAGCTCCCTGCAGTCCTGTGTGTTCATGAGTTAATAATATTTTGGTTCTGTGTTTGAATAGAATCAATGCAGAACGGATGAGCATGCTTCACCCGTGGACAGTAGCGTTAGATATCGCAGTGTTATAGCCAGCCCGTACTCGATTTTATTTTGTGTATCTTAAAGAAATGATTTACTTGCTGTATAGTAATGAAGTAGCTGTCGTTTTGTGGTCACCAGGTGAGTGTTTGAGTTTGACACTAACTGCTAATATGATATAATGTCAGATTACTTACCAATCGATTTTACTTTTTGTACACAAACATAAAAGTGTCAGTGATTTGAATACGGCCATTTAACGCCCAGTAACACTTAATTCATTGGTTTCTAAAGTGTGCGATAGTGTTATCAAGCATCACAAGAGCCATGAAATTGACTCTCGGTCACAACATGGATTTAGAAATACGTATTCCGGGCTAACTAACCTGCTCACAACTCTTATAGATTGATTGCAAACATTATATGAAGGCACTTGTATACGTGAATAATACCTAGATCTATCTTAAGTAAAATAATCGTTTGGAAGCTGCAATATATATATATATATATATATATATCATATGGTATATTACAGCTTAGCTTACTTACCATAAAGCAAGAACGTTCGTTTACTTTCCAAAGCGATCACGAGATATCGAATGCTATTCTTCAAAACAGTGAACGATAAAAACGTTGCCCATCAATCAATGTTCGTCACTCCACAGGCAATATTTGCAACCGCGGGATTTTCATAAAAGCATAAGATCCTTAAGTGACCTACTGTCAATCTTTCTTCTGACGACAAAATGAGTGAAGTCTTTGTTGATTGAACGTTGTGGTGGTTTCTTAATGGACAGTCGTGAGGAATTCAGTCAAAAATCATCACTACTTTGGGTGCCCCATGTGCGTTTCGATGTTGTAGTTAAATTTTCAATTAAATAATAAGCTGTTTGATCCCTTTACAAAATGTACCATTCTAGAGAACAATAAATATATAAGAAACTACATCTTGAAATTCAATATTCACAGCTAAGGTAGAAGGAAGCACATTAGAACTATCGTGAAAATAACAAAACATTGGTAGTTTTAGCAGGTATTGACTCGATTGCTAATAGTAGGGAGATTCGAAGAACAATCCGCGTTGAGTATAGGTTCTGTCGGAATCGGCAAAATGATATTTCGAGGGCGTCAGATGAGCATAAGTTGAAATGGAGGATCGGTAAATAAAACCATTAGTGCAATCTTATCCTATATCTATACGATGACTGAACTTAGTTGGATCATTCCTCTTAAACCCGGTAACAGAAACATTTTCATGATGAAGACAACGCTGCTTGGCCACCCGATTTTGAGTGGTCTCGTTGAAGCGAGATCATGGTGGGAACGTATTCATAGATTAATGCATACATGATATGTGGGTA
>JACCGJ010008058.1:0-20667 GCA_013407085.1 Atriophallophorus winterbourni
AGAAAATGGAAATGAAAACGGCCCAATTTGTCAAAAATACGACAGTGAAAGCCTCGTTCGATCCTAATCCCCTAGTATCCAAGCTACAAACAGGTCAGAGGAGTGAATCGGATTGAAACAATCGAACAAATTGGGTTAACCAGGGTCGGAGGAAACTTACAAGTCCAAAATGCCAAGAATCGCACGCGTCCACCAGGTTCTTTCGAACGGCCCCATCATGATGCCCTTGGATCTGAAAATCGATAAGTTGCAATCCGATAAAGCACACATACTACTATCACCATCATCATCATCATCACAGATAGCATTACACCGGTAGCACGTACCGAATGCTTAACTGCCATACAACCATGAAAAAGTAAAATCCTAAAAGATGGGGAAGGGTGGGACTTAAATAGCTACGGCTTCTATAGAAGAGTAAACACAAACAGGGAAGAGGTGACTACACCTCGAATGGAGCATGTATTCAAACAAGTTTCGTGAACGAGTAGAGTGACATCAGCATGGCAGTTTCCTTGCGGCTTTCAGTGTCATGCATCATAACAAGCTTTACTCGTCACTCTGCTTGACAACATACAAGGTTAAGCAAACACTCCAAGAAGATGCTTAGTGCAAGACCGCTATTGAACACGGTTTCGGGTCATATCCTGATGCGATAACAGATAGCGGAGACACCAGCCTGGAAGACGCGCTTTGGAAAGGCTACTATTAGCAATTACAGCAGTATACATGCGAACAATCACAGGTGTGATGTGAAAGCACAAGCCTGATCCAGGCAAAGTGCCGTACAGTCAGAGACTGCACGTGGGCTGAGATACTGTCAGGTTGCCCAGGTCTAGACAGATATGACAAAAGAAATAGAAAGAAAATAGAAATGGTAGTGAGACTCCAGCGTGTTTAAGCATGGAGTTCACTACCGGTGGCCAATCAATTTAGCACGATGTTAGCCGCACAGCACAGAGTACCAAGACTTGATGAAGGAACCAGACCCAACATCATCACCATTACCAAGTGTCAATTTCGAATCGTATGTCGATGTTTCATTGCGATATAACTGTAAACTGATCTAGGATATCGTATCACCTAAGTGCTTGCCTCGAGAATACGACACACGCAAAGATCAAACACTCAAGGCCAGAATTCACCCGATGTTGTCGGGTTCGATCCACAATGCAAACAGATGGCCTCATCATCATCACCATTGGCAACATTGCATGCGTGAATGTATCAAATCACAAGGCTGGCAAAGTGTCGCATAGTCAGACTGCGTGTGGGCTAAGTTACTGTCAGGTTTCCTAGGCCTAGACAGATGTACGGGAACATGGCAGTACGACTCCAGCGTGGTTCCGAACACAGCACACTACCGGTGTTAACTGTGTTGTGATGAAGTGCAGCCCAATTGAACATCCGTGCATACGGACAACATTTCCTCGGTAGGCGAACTGAAGCGGATTATTCAAGAACGTGATAGATGGTATAGACGAAGGGCATGTCTATTACACAGGCGGACACAGGCAAGTTTATTCATTTCAAAAACACCAAGGATCAGACATGATGAGACCCTATTCCGCGACCGTTCAGGGTGCTAGACCGCAGCAGTTTGTTTTCCGACTTATGTGGGGATGCATTTCACACCCCGGTAAATATTTGTTCGAGGTGAAGCACAAGCCACTACTCGAGTGCCAAGTGTCGAAAGGTTTAGGCTCGGTAGCTTAGTCCAAGGGCCACCTATCCAAACACGATATAATCGAAGTACAAATACTGCTGGTATAGCCGATTTGATCTGTCTGATCAATAAGTTCCCCAAGATCGCGCAATGCGTGTGTCGCAACGCAGTTTTGCTTCGTTTCACAATCTCTGATCTTCAAGCTTGTGAACTTTACTTTCCGCAAGAGGTTAATCAGCTTGGTCGGAATTGTACATCAACTGCGGATCCCGTAACCAAAATAGGCAGCTTACCGGTAAATATGATGACAATACCTTACTTAGCTTCTGATGTCCTTACTTGACCTTACTTACTTAACCACTGATGGGACTTACTTTGTTTACTTTGTGCGACTACCTCCTCCTGGAGGATTAGTCGGTTTCAATGAAGGGTCTTGCGAATTTGGGTACAAAGCGGCGTACACAGCACACCACTCGGCATTTGTTCGAGTCAGCTTCTCTAGCCTTGGCACAACCAAGTGCGACCTGCAAGGCAGCAGGGAGTTGCCAGAAAGAGGTGGTGTGCACCAGCAAACCGTCTACGAGACTCTGCTCCAGATTTTTCTCAGGGTTTTCTCCCGAAGCCTTTTCCGCAAGTCAGCGAAGGTTAAAAATCAGGGTTTTCCTTCCTTTGGATGAAATGCCCTCCGAGGCTAACGAGCTCCAGCTGCCCGAAGCAATGTAGTTTTCAGGCGCCAGTCACTCGCCCACGCCCCTTCTCCTGTTGGTAAAAGCAGTTCCGCCGGGCCCGGGGAGCCACTCGTGCAAGCCAGAAGCTGGACTTGATTGTCAGAGGCTATTTGAGACGCGTGCCATATGGGAGTATTTTATAGACATGGGTAATCTGTTTCAGTCTTCTTCTAAGCCTACTAGTTGTCCTCACGCGAGATCCTTATTTTCCGTATCGTTCTCGACACTCAACTGCCAAGAGTTATACGGGCGTCAATTCTCTCATTTGCCGCGCCCCGCTCCTATGCAAATGTGGACGTACAAGTAAGCTTTTGATGCTCCGCGCGTCGTCCGAACGCTGTACACTGAGTGGTCATGACCAAAGGATCTCCGACTATATTCAGAGGCACCCAGTTACAAATTCCTGAAGCCGTTGTTCGATCATCATTGTCAACTCCAACGTTTTTCAACCGTACATCATCACATGGTTTATTAAACTTTCGAATATCTCCACTTTATAGTAATTCAGAACAATGGGAATGTGGCAAATCACAACAGCGAACTCGACTTCATCACACAGGAGATCCTTTCTACGCAACGGTGGACCTTAGATACACACTGCTTTCGAGATCACACTCACCTCAGAACAGGAAGCAACGGCATTTCGAAACAGTCGTACGGAATCGGCAAGAACGGCAGCAACCCGATGTGATACGCAAACACGTAGGCCAGAATGTATTCGGCCGGCGGATACGTCATCAGATTCGGGTTGACTTGCTTGCATTTTCGCCACACGATTCGATTCATCCCACCCCAAACCGTGAGTTTTTCGCGCTTGTATTCGGTGATAAGATCCGAGACCTGAAGTACGTAGTGTTGGCGAGTGAGCATACATGAACAAAAGCACCATGGGAGCCATTATCAGTTGAGTAAACACGGAATCAAAGTTCAATTGTACGGTAGGAGCAAGGTTTGTTCCTTCATGATACGGCTTAATGTAACATTACAGCAGATTTCTTATTGGCACCTACGCTTGGCGCAAATGAAAATGTCTGCTTTGAGGCATTGTGTAAAGCGTCGTCTGGCTATCGCTGTGACGACGGACACTCATCAGAAACGTTTGGCATTCGTTCGGATGTGTTTGTAGACAGTCCAAGTTACAGTGTCATACGGTAAGACATTCATCACACAAAAATGGCGACTATAGACACAACACCGGAACGCCCAATGAACTCACTTGTTTGATTAAACGATCATCATTCACCTTGATATCAATATTGATTGGCATATTTGGGAAGTGTTGAAAGACGTCGCGAAGGAGTACGATTGATTCGGGAGAAGCAGTGGAACAGTCACAGACATGACCTTGAAAAAGAAGTAATCGAAATAAAAGAAAACGGGCCGATAATTGACTGAGATTAAAGGAACCTGAAACTATAGGAAGGATCACAAGCTCTGCCACCACATCAAGTGTGTGGACAACATAACTTGTGATAACATGATAAGATCGTTTCAGGAAGGAATTAACAAAACATACAATATCCATGCAACAAATGCCACCAAGTGGGTATGGTATGAAATCACAAGCCTGATCCAGACAAAGTGCCACACAGTCAGAGACTGAATGTGGACTAAGATACTGTCAGGTAGCCCCGGCCTAGACAAATAAGAAATAAAGGAAATGACCGTGGGACTCCAGCGTGTTTTAGCATGCAGCTCACTACCGGTGTCAAATCAATTTAGCACGGCGTTACCCACACAGTAATGAAATACTACATATTTTCACATCCGCGCAGAAGAGTGTAGCAATTGATCTTGATCATGCCTGTCTAGCTCAAGCTCTAGCCCAGCGCCTACTACGGTCTCAGCATTTTAACCCAGCTAGGATTGACAATTGAATTGAAATTTAAACTTGGACCATGTTCAAACTCACAGTTTTAGTCCGACGAAGCTTCTGTGTCACAAACGAAACGTTACCAAAACCTGCTTCTTAAAATAACGAAAAACAAGGTCGAGGCACATGCAACCAGTTGAAAGACAAAAAACGAGCACAGTTACACTTTGAATCCACGCCTTTGCACAAGGAATCACGATGTTTAAATTCGGAAATCACAGAGTGCAGGGGATGTGAGTAATAGTGATGCAGCTCTGAGTAGTCACCCATCAGACACAAAATCCATTCTGAAGATATCAAGGCGGTTTAGAGGCAAACAGGACAGAATATACAAGGGTGATCAACAGAGGAATAGATAAGATGAACCAACAGCATGAAAAAAGAAATGTAAATTAGCCTGTAGCTGGATAACAGCTTAGACTACTTTCCCAAGGATTTATTGACCTCTAACCAGCTTCAATGACTCAGAACTCAAGTTGGGCAATTCACAAAGACGTATCAAATTTTATCAGAAACGATAATTATTACTCACAATGAAACATTTGCAAATGTTCTCAAAGAGTAACCTACCTGGTTCAAAAGTAACTTTTAATTTGGTCAGATAGAAAGGGAGGGATTGATACTCAAAATCGCAAAGTTGACCTGACTTCCCGGTGCACCGATCTACGGAGCTATCGTGAAAAACCACCACTTGACCGTCTTTCGTCAGACGACAATCCAATTCAATCATCTGAGTGCCAACACGTTCCGCGCTATGGATAACAAAGGTGAACAAAAGACTTACCGCCGGAACGCGCCCAAAGTATTTTCAATGCTTTCACCAGCTCCACCTCGGTGACTGATGTGATGAGCGGTGAAAGGGAAACGCTTTTTGACATGCAAGAGATGTGGCTTTCGTAAGAGCACGTAAGAAGAGCTAACGTAGCCGATGAGAAGCGTCGCTATGAACGTTAACATCAGCAAGAAATGTGTTCAAATGTGAAACGATGCAAATCAGTTGGTACGCTATGATAGGCAATAAGAATTAATCGATAGAGATACGTAGTGGTAGCTGAAAAGTATAAAGGAAAACAGCACATCACTATCAGTACATTAGCCAACTGGCTAAATAATTATTTAAAATATCAGTAGCCCAAGGAGCCCATCATAACCAAAAAAGGAGAAAGCAACAATTGCACTTATATTACACCAGACCATTACACCGCAATTTTATAAATATGAAATAGCAAAAACCTGCTTTCGTGATATGCTGAGGAACCAGGGCGATTATTGCTTTCCTGGATTTCTGCACAGGACTGAACAATCCGACAGACCTTGTGTAGCTTATCAGTCTATGGGGAACATTGCCTAAATCGGATTTAGTGATTCGTACTTTCAGAATTAAGGGAACCTAGTCAGTACGTTTGATTTTAGCAGCGTGGCAATATATGTGTCATATTAATGCATATATCACGACAGAAGATTAACGCAACAGGCGACTGTCTGAAAATAAAAAATTGAGAAGAGTGAGTGAGAAGAGAGTATTTTATTTCACCCAAAAATGACACATGACAAATGCAATAAGATAACAAAATAAGTTTAAAGGATCAAATCAGATGAATAAGCAATCATCAAGGAGGTTGTTTCTAATGGAAGTAACGCAGAGACGAATATAATCACGAAACGATGCGGAATAGGCACCGTTTCAAGGTTGTTCTCTCTGCAGTTTCGTTGTCAAAAAGCGGGGAAAGCTACCTTCGCGGACAGCAGCCAAGTTCACTGCACATGCATAGAATGAGGTAGTGTGGATACCCAATGGACCATACTTAGCAGGCTGTCCAGATCTCGACAGAATCTCATTAAATCGACTACCACAGTGAGGCCAGATCAACTTCTGGGTTGCAGCAGAAATAAGTGCAGCAAAACTGGCAACTTGTGCAAAGGCCAAGCGCGAGCAGAGGTAGAACCAAATGTGTAAATTATGAAATATGCCGCAATGTATCTATGCGCAGTAAAGACAACGGCATATTTGTCAAGCTAGAATCTTAAAATTGGGATTCCGTGTATTGGTTCCACTCTTAGATAGGGTTCGTATAATCACGATGTTTGAATGCAGAATCATATAGTAATTCCCGAGTAAACGCTAATATATGTTGCGCACACTCGAACATACATTCCACAACCGGTTTCCAACAGTTTGTCATAATCGGTTAAAGATTAAATTCAGTGAGCTTTGAAAAAGTAGAAAATTGGTGAACAAGTTATACTAGGAAGCCACTGTTCACCGAACCATGATATTCAAATACAGAATCACAGAGTGATTTTCAGCCAAGCGCCCATCAATGACCAATTTGTTGTTTTCTCACGACCCTCGCACCTACACTTCTGTGCTGTTTATCCTCATCACACGGAGACAGCAAGCTTAGATTTAATGAACCTGGTAAACAAGGTTCAAGTTTGAAGTTAATGTAAAACAGGGTTCATTTAACGAACCACGACGCTCAAATGCGGAATCATGTAGTGATCACGATGCTTACAAATGACCAGTGCATCATGTTGCTCATCGTCCGTTTACACTTCACAACCCGTTTTTGGTTGTATGCCATTAGAAGGTTCAGCGAACCTCGGATAGAGTAAATAAAGTATCAACTAACAAGCGTGAAAATATGTCAATCTCAAAAATTTTCAATGAACTATGCACCGGGTAGCAATCAGACTCTCGAGAGTCAAAGTAAGAATAATTACGCCAAAAATGTTTCCGCCAACAAAAGGCAAATGTTGTTCACAGCAAATCGCAAAGAGTTCTCAAGTTTGGCTATAAATCAAGCAAACATCTATGACCCAATAGTTACAAAGGTCGCTTATCTCCTCGGTTTCACGGCACCAGGTTTATACCCCAAATTAGAGTTGGAAAATGTATATTCATATACCTGTTTCTGTATAACAGATCATCATCATTATCATCAGAGACAGCATTACACCGGTAGAATGTATCGAATGTTTAATTACCATACCGTCCTAAAAGATGGGGACTTATATAGAAGAGTAAGTACAACCAAAAGGAAATGAGTTGCCTACCCCTCGAATGAAACATGCATTCAATTAAGTTTCGTGAACGAGTAGAGCTACATCAGCACGACAGCTTCCTTGCGGCTTGGCATGCATCATAAAAAATTTCTCGTTACTCCACTTGACAACATACATTGCTAGGCAAAAACTCCAAGAAGATGCTTAGTACAAGACCGCCATTGAACAGTTTCAGGACAAATGTATATATGTATGAAAGCAACACAAGCCTGATCCAGGCAAAGTGCCGCACAGTCAGAGACTGTACGTGGGCTAAGATACTGTCAGGTTGCCCAGGCCTAGACAGATATGAGGGGGGGAATAGAAATAGACTCCGTTTTTCAAAATGACGATACGGTCGAGGATGACCCTTCAAACATTCCTAATAAAGATGAATCAAACGTGAACAGTCGTTCAACAAACGAAATTTTGAAAGAGAGTCAGCCACGACCTTATCCATATTCCCTTCAAATCGAAAGGCATTCATTAATTCACCTTGTCTTCGTATACATATCTCATGCTTCCTCTTTTCTTTTACAGCTACTGTACTCCTGTTCTAAAGGATTAAAGCCCTTTGAACGGGCCTTTGCCTCTTTCATTCTCTGAACGTTTGCGTATATATCACACTACACTGATTGGATATTAAAATTATTGACGCTGATTGGGAAGAATTTGTTTAAGCACAACCATATGTTGCACCGAGCCACACTTAAAATTTAAAACGAGCAGTTCAACATGGCATCGATTTTCAATGACCGATCAAACCTCCCTATTCAAAACTTTTGCGTTCAAGTAGCCCGTTATCAAGCAAGAATTCTAATGAGCGTTGGCGCAATTTCGAGAGCATTTTTTAGAAGCTAGTGAGGAAGAAAGATAGGGTAAATGCACTCTAGATTGTATGGTATGAAAGCACAAGCCTGATCAAGGCAAAGTACCGCACAGTCACAGAATGCACATGGGCGATATTACTGTCAGGTGGTCTAGGCCTAGACAGATATGAGAAATAGAGATGCACACAAATTTGTATTCAGTTGACATTATGGTGCTTTTACCGTACCGAGACCCTCCGGAAAACGCATGCGAATAGTTATCACTAGATGATTATTGACGTGACGTGCTACTAATCGACCGACACGACTGAACCGACCACTTCGGATAAAGTGATATGAGGACCACCTTGTCTTTGTCACCGCGATGAAGTTAGGATCATTACAACCAGCAGATTCATTCTTTTCAGTTCAGTAAGCACAGGAGTGGAGATGGTTGATAAGTCAATCGAGCGTCCAGAAATTCTGTCAGTAGAATGTTTTAAGGAGCGCCCACTACTGCCAAAGTTTGTTCTTACTGCCGTCCGATATTCTTGGCGTATGCGATAGGCGGTGATACGTCGAGAGTTATCCGGACCATCATACGGGTACACAGATTTTCATAGCTCAGGCTGTGAAAGCTGCCAGTGTTCCTCTTCACAAAACCGGTTATTGAGGAAACTGTGTACACAGTCAGAAATTGATATTATATAATATCAGTGTAAGTTTTTTCGTGTGCGAGTTTTTCTCGCTAGTGCAGTGGTTTCCAACTTTTTTAATACTGATACTGCCCCGTACCCCTTAAATAATTTAATATGCTCTCACACCACTTATAGAAAATCACAAGAGAAATGATCACTGCGCGAACACCGAATAGGCTGAAAAATTGACAGTGAATAAACAGAAAACGACAACACTTGATACAAGACAAAAAGCTGAAGAAGTAACTCTCACCCCATGGGATGATGTCTCGCATCCGTTTGGGGAATTCTGCTATAGTGGAAGGGTCACGATCCCGTGGCTATGCTCTCAAGCTTCAAAAGCGAAGGACACTCAGTTTAACACAAGGATTCACGCTAATAACACTAGTTTTGACTTGTGGAATGCGTTCCGGATAAGGTTATTACTGAAAAATCGGAAAACCGGTTAGAACAATAGTGTACTGCCAAACTACTGGAGAGATGTACAACACTGACAAGGATATCTTAATCTGTTATTCTACTAAACTATTTTGCTGATTAGGAAGAGATGCGGCTTACAAGATCTCGACTCTCTGAAGTATATCAGTTTAGTTCAGTTGTACAGGACAGTGAGTGGTGAACAAGCCAATCGATCGTCCAGAATTTCTTTCGGTGGAGAGCTGCAGAGAAGCAACCACCACTGCCAACGCGTTTATTCTTATTGTGATTTGGATATCCTCGACGATCGCGATGCCAAGGGATTATCCGGGTTGTATTTAGGAAGCACCTCGTTATGAATGATGCTGGAAAGGTAAGACAACTTTCTCTTCACCAGTAGGTGGAGAGGTAAGCTACAAGAAGCGTTGCGTATAAAAACAAAAGGACTTTAGCATTTACTTACTTACAAAACAACGCTAAAAATGGTGAAATACCTAAGTCTTGCATAAAAAGTAGGGGGAGAATTCAGGAAAAAAAAGCGTGCCCCAGATGGCGGGTCCCAAACTTTGCTTTAAAACTTGCGACCGAATGACGGATTATAAGGTTATTCTGGAAGCGACTTTTAGGAAACTTACCAAACATGAGGCGGACAACGTTTCTCCTGTGAGTCTATACTACATCGCGTCTTTATTCCAAGTTGAGTGAATGGGCCCGGGTTTTCCTAGCCTCGAGACTAAGGCAAAGAGTCGGTCATGATAACGCCACTTAACCCCTTCAAGATCTTGAAGGTTTCAATTGAGTCACCTCTCAAACGACGGCGCGCAAGTGAAAAAAGATCTAAGGACTTCAGGCGTGCAGCGTAAGGCTTCCCTCGCTGACCCTCAATCATGCGAGTTGCGAGACGCTGTACGCTTTCGAGTTGAACGATATCCTTCTAGTAGTAAGGGCACCACGCCTGGACACAATATTTTAAATGCGGCCGAACTAATGCCTTGTAAAGAGGCAGGAATACATCGGGCCTTCTGCTGGATAACACGGATCTCAGCCAAAAGAGAACTTTGCGAGCAGCGGCGCATTGGTCCTCCCATTTGAAGTCAGTCCTAACTAGCAATCCTAAATCCTTAACACGCTGTGTGGCGCTAACAGTGAGAGAATTGCCCGACACCTGAACTGAAATCTTATCAACCAGTGCTGACAAGAGTTGGCTCTTATTAAGGTTCAGTGGGAGGTCCCACTGGTATGACCAGTTTATGACCCGTTCAAGGTCGTGCACCAAGGTATCTTCATCTGTTGATCCGATGAATTTTATATCATCCGCAAAAATGAAGCATGGGCACTTCAATGCAGAAGACAAGTCATCGATGAAAATCAGGAATAGAAGAGGACCAAATACCGAACCTTGGGGTACACCACTGATCACGTTGGTTTCATTTGAAAGCGTAGATCCTACCCTAACTCGGAATGTCATACCTGTTAGGAAGGCCTTTATCCAAGCAAGTAGACTACCCCGGATGCCTTTTGCTGCCAGCTTAATCTCAAGAAGTCTGGAATGAGCTTATGACTCGAGACGTCAAACGATGCGGACACATTTTTAATACACTCATTGCATCAAAACAACATACCATTAAAGTGAGAATTACTTTGCAAACACAAATAGTGGTAGCCAACCATGACGCTTATGTTATTATTCGTTACAGTGACAGAATACCAAACTATTTGGATTGCGCGCTCTTTAGCCTAATTTTATAAAGGTCGTCGTCATTAGCAAAAAATGTGATTTCAGTTCAGTTCAGTTCAGTTTGCACAGGACAGTATGTGGCTAACGAGCCAATCGAGCGTCCAGAATTTGTTTTAGCGAAGAGCTGCAGAGAAGCACCCACCACTGCCAAAACGTTTATTCTTTTCGTCTATTTGAAATCTTCGACGATCGCGACGCCAAGAGATTATCCGGATTGTATTTAGGAAGCACCTCATTATAGCCGATGCTGGAAAAAGAAAAAGCAGTTTCTCCTAACCAGCACGGTGATAAGTCAGCTGAAGTAGCGTCGTGTATAATAAATAAAATACACAGCGAACTCTAGCCCTTACTTGATTTTCGGGATAACGCTAACAGGTGAACTACTTAAGCTTGTATAGCATATAAGGAGTGTATACAGAAAAAAACGTACCTCAGTTGCGGTTCAAAACCTGCCTAAAACTCGAGACGGTACTGCAGGATATAAGTTATTCCGGAAGAATGTTCCAGAAGTTCATTTTTCGTATTTGTTGAAATAAAATGCTGTCCATTGTCTTTTCATTCGATAGGACATGCAACATGCATTAACTCTCTCACCTTTCGGTGATGAAACCTCTCCCATTGTTCATTCACAGTTACACACGCCTGTGTTACTTACGAATTAATCATGGTAGTGGCGGGTGTTTTCAAGCACACCTCCGAAAGAATTTGGGCACTCGTTTCGACTTGGTTGACTATCGCCCGGTGATACTGATACTGATACTGAATGCTTAAACCACGTTTCCTGGAGTCTATCAGACATAGTTTCTTAGCCATTTTAAGTGAATGGCCCTGGGTGCCTAGCTAGGGGCTTAACGTAAAGTAGTCGTTCATTGGCACGCCACTCAAACCCTTTAAGAACTTAAAGGTTTCTATTAAGTCACCACTTAAACGACGGCACCTAAGGGAGAAAAGATCGAGAGACATATGGCGCGCAGCGTACGGTTTTCCTTGCTGACCCTCAATCATGCGAGTTGCGAGGCGCTGTACGCTTTCAAGTAGAAGGATGTCCTTTTGTAGTGAGGACAGCACACATGAAAACAGCATTCGAGATGCGGCTGAACTAATGCCTTGTAAAGTGGCAGGAATACATCGGGTCTTCTGCTCGATAGCACTGATATCAGCTGAAAAGTACGTTGCGTGCACGCTGAGCCACAGCGGCAAATCGGTCCTCCCATTTGAAGTCAGACCTAACCAGTACTCCGGAATCCCTAACGAACTATGTGGCTTTAACACTGAGGGAATTCCCCAACATCTGGACCGAAATTTTATCAACTGGTGCTGACAAGAGTTGGCTCTTATTTAGGTTCAGTGGGAGATCCCACTGGTATGACAAGTTTATGACCCGCTCAAGGTCGTTCATCAAGGTATGTTCATCCGTTGATTTGATGAACTTCACATCAGCTGCAAAAATGAAGCATGGATACTTCAAGGCAGACGACAAGTCATCAATGAAAATTAGGAATACACGAGGGCCGAGTACCGAACCTCGAGGGACCTCACTGATCACGTCGGTTTCGCTAGACAACTCGAACTCCGAATGTCCTACTTGCAAGCAATGCTTTTATACAAGCAAGTAGATTACCCTGTGGGTTTTTTGCTACAAGCTTCATTTCTAGAAGGCGGTGACTCACGGTAACAAAAGCTTTGCTAAAATCTAAGTAGAGGGCTTCGACTTGCTATCCTTCGTCCAGCGCTTTAGTTGCCGTATGAAGAAAATTAAGGTTAGGCAGGCAGGATCTACCCTCAGGAAATCCTTGTTGAGTTACACTCAAAAGAGAATGCCGACTAAGAGGCTGACAGATTTTGTCACGCAATAGTTTTCATAGTACTTTTGAGACGATGCTAGTCAGGCTGACAGGTCTATAGTTCCCAAAGGTTGACCTGCAACCACCCTTGTGTATTGGTACGACTATGGCTTATTTTCACTTAATGGGAACCACGCCCAGTTGCACGCATGAATTAAAGAGCTGACAAAACGGTTCAGTAAGCACTGAGGCAAGATTTTTAAACATAATTGAGCAGATGCCATCCGGTCCCTCAGATTTGTTGACCCAAACATGGATAAGTGCGCCATACACCTCAGTCTCAATGAAGGACAACTCATCTAATACATGAACACCAGGTGTCAGGTCAAGCAGTCATGACGGTGCGTTTGAAGAATTATCCTGTCGTTCAACGCTACTTAATAACCCTGAGAAGGCAGTCGAATAAAACAGGTCGGTATCAGATACTTTTCCGTCCTCCAGTTTCAAATCTCCTATGATTTCCCTAGTTTTCCTTTTTACTGTGCGTAGCTATAAAACCTTTTCGGGTTGGATTTAGCATCCCTAGCTAAAGATAACTCAAAATCCTGTTTGAGCACACGCTGTAATTTAATACAGGCGGTTTTGTAGCGGGCCCAAGAACCAGAAGTAAGGGATAGCTTATATTGCCTTCATAGGCGATCCCGTTCACGGGTAGACCTACGGACTCGAGGAGACCACCAGGGTCGAATTTGATGCCTTCTCACAAACTGCAGCGGAGCGTGCTTGTCTTGTAACTCGTTTAGATACTTACAAATTCTATCCCAGTTTTCACTTACATTGGAATCGCTAGATAACTGAAGGGAAGATTTTGAAGTCTGCAAGAATAAACCCCAGTCTACAATCCTAAAATTGCGTCTAGGACGGGAGAAAGTTTGCGAAAACGCAACATCGCTTCGACGCTTATCATTACGTGATTGCTTTTGCCGAACGTCGGTAGGTACTTTAAATACCTACCTAGCTGGGACGATAATAGCAAGTCAAGAGTGGATGGAGTGCATCTATGACGA
This sequence comes from Atriophallophorus winterbourni, assembly GCA_013407085.1. Lineage (NCBI taxonomy): Eukaryota > Metazoa > Platyhelminthes > Trematoda > Plagiorchiida > Microphallidae > Atriophallophorus > Atriophallophorus winterbourni. The sequence continues at coordinate 13,826 of JACCGJ010008058.1, forward strand.
AACCTTGTAGGATCATCCACATGCTGGTGAAACACACGATTATGGAGCCATTCGAGAAAGGTGTCAGATAGCCGGGTGACTACATTAGTGGGGACAGGCCAATTTATGTCTGGGAGGTTGAACTCACCCAAGATAAGTATGCTGGGAGCTAAGTGGAACAAACCGTCGGGTGTCTCAATAAACTGTGTAAACTCCTGTTGGGATGCACTGGGTGTGACCTAGACACAAGCAATTGCGAGCGATTAGGCCATTACATATTCCCCTTACTCACACGGAAGTTCGACAAAGCTTCTTTTTAATTAGGTATGCATATCTTTGGAATTCTCTTTCACTCCATTTTCGCATGCGCACTTGTACAGGTAAATTCAAAGCACTCGTAGAATCTCTTACTGCTTCATCGCTATGTGAAATTCCTAAAATAAACACTTCTATAGACAATATATTTTGTCACGGTATTCCTGGTTATCGAGGCAATTGTAAGTATTTTGTACATTAGCACACGCAGAGAACAGTTCACAATGTCCGAAATACATGGTATTATTAAGTGTCAGGTTACCTAGGGTCTATGTATGTTGCATCAAAATCTGTGACTCGTAGTATATGTATCTATATTTATCGTATCTCTTTAGGATTATTTTACCCACCTTTTGGTTTGAACATAGTTATCCTTATTGTTTCAATTTAGGTTTCTATCTTAAACTAATTTATCTAAAAAAATCGAAACATCTAAAAAAATATTTTTATGATTGCATATTTATAACGCTGCTGTAGTGTCAGGTTACCTAGGGTCTAGGCATGTCTCGTCAAAGGTTAGGACATTTGTCTATTTGTCAACATTGCCTTCCATGACAATTTCTATACACCATTATGTATATAACTGTCTTTTATTTCGTATGAGGCTTATGAATGTCACATTTTTTATCCAAACGTGCAAAATAATAAAATCAACCAAAAAATGTAAAAACTAAAAAACATTATGTTTTTTAAAGTAAATTCCTATTTTTTTAAATCATGTACGATTTTACTTTGATGACCTCTCACCATGCTGGTGAAGAGAATATCTTTTATTATATTCCATTGTCATCGAATACCAAACCATCCGGGTTAAGAATGACCGATGTTCTCATTGCTAAGTTTCGCATATTGGAATCAGAAGAATTTTGCCTAATCCGGGACGGAGGGTTGTCGGGCTTTACCTGAAATTTATCTAGCGTTGAGTTGGCGATATGCCTAACCCTCGCCAGGAATGCATCCCGATCCGCATGGTAATTAAATTTAACCAGGATTGGTCGAAGGCAGTTACCCATCCTCCATCTTCCTACACGGTGGATTCGCACTGTGGGAGTAGAAGGCTTCATACACACCATTCGGAGAAGATCGTTTATACACTTGCGATTAGGATCCCTGCGAGACTTAGATTCCTTAATGAACGGTTCCGCTCGGTTAAAAACTAGTACATTTCTAGTTCTAGATTTCGGAGCAGAAGAATTGCTGGGCGATGTTTCGATTTGCTGACGCAAATATTCAATTCCTGAATAATTTGGTCCAGCACAAGTGAACCGGCATCAATTCAATGTTGTAGTTTTTGTTTACTGACCTTACGGGTCTTAGTACGCTTCTTAGAAGTTCCAGCTACATTTGCAACCTTGGGAGTGATAGCTTTCCTGGGTGGACGAATTACCTGGCTAACCTGTTTGACTTTCCTCTCGGCTGCAGTTAATCTCGATTCTTTATTTGCAAGTTTTTTCAAAGTTCTCCTTACATTGACTTACTTGGGATGATGGTGTAACTGGTTAACTTTGTCAACTTTCGCCTTGACTGCAGTTATCCCCGGGCTCATATTTGCACGCAAAACAGATGCATAAGTTTCACTATTTTGAGGCTTTAAATTAATAGAAGCAGCGTCACCGACAGGCTTATGGCAGCACCTGCAATACCACTGTAGCCAGCGGCACATTGCATAAATCCCATAGTGAGATTTACGTATGCCAGAGAACCTAGGTTGAGGCTAACGCTTGCAAGCAGTGCACTCAATGCCCATGACCACTTTTTGCAGCAATTGCCGTTGAGGCAAGCATTAATTGTACTCATATGACAGCGAGAAATGTGAGTAACGATGATGTACCAGAAAAATTATAGACTGATTCAATCCCCAACGTAATTGAACAGCACGAAATATAATGAACGATCTGCTTTTTATAATATAGTAAAATAGTAAGTCTATTTTACAGTAATTTCACAGAATAGCGAAAATTCGTAATGATTTTTAGCAGAGCGTGGAAAATACAATGAAGTTGAACGTAACGAGCATAATATAGCATATATAGCAAAATTATAGGATAAACTTCATTATAAATAATGTAAGAATTGAGCGAATCCAAAATTAAATTTATAAATTCGAAGAACTGTCGAATTTTGACAGTTAGAAACTATGCTCTATACGGTAAATTATTATCAGTAGCAATCTCGATTCGCTCATCTCGTACCCGTCGTCGAAGTAAGGTGTAAATTATAGCTCACCGTATTCGCTCCCAAGGGGAAACTCATGTGATGAATTGTATTGTATTGAATTGAATAACCAGCCCAAGAATGTAAGTGGGAACAAACCACACTCACTCGAATCACAGCATTTATTGTATAATGTAGGTTTTACAAAGAGAACTGGAATAACAGTATTATTGATTATTGTTGAATGAATGATGATGAATGATTGAGTATTATTGATCTATATCGAACAATCACCACAACCACCGCAGTTTGCGAATGATCCTGGGTTTGCATAATCCCAGTACGGCTTGTTCAACAAACGTTCTGATCTCCACGGAGGTTCCAGCGAACCCGAAACATCATCCACAATTATCAACAATTGTATCGCTTTTTCAATGGCAGTAGTCGAAGGTGACAGTAAGGCTTTTCTTCTAGCGGTTTTGAAAAGTGCATTATCTGACGATCGTTTAGATGAACTAGGAGGCAGTGCTGAATTCGCTTGATAAGATGAGTTCGATGATTTATTTGAAATGGTATCTGATGAATTCTGAAGTTTGCTAACTTTGAAGTCACTTTCTTGGTAAAGAAAACCAGATTTTTCGTTTGAATCAATGATACGGGCGGATGTGGACGTGCTAACAGGAGTAGCGCTTGAGTCTTTTTATACGGAGGTCAAGTTTTCATCATCACACAAAAGAGCTTCAGCACGAGCAATGGCACTGTTAAATATCGGTCGAACTGTCTTTCCAGATGCAGTTTGAATATCCAGAGTAACGGGAGTGTTCTCCGTACTATGATAGGATGTATGAAAGTCAACGTTTCCTTTTTCGCCAAGCGGCATAGTTAAGGTATCATCATCATTTTTCTGAATCAGAGCCTTGGCTTTTTTACGTTTATGTGTATTGAACATGACGGAATTTTCTGCTGGCGATAAATCTGTTGTTGCCGCACGCGCATCTCCATACTGCTCGCAGTGAGCTCGAACATCTTTAAAAAAGGGATTTGGCAGCTTCAAGAGTTCATTCTGCAAAACACTGTCATGTATTCCAGCAATTAGAGGATCTTATAATTGCATTTCTAACAATTCACCGAAGTTGCATTTCGCTGCCTGAATTAACAATCGGTTGGTTCGAAATGTACAGGTTTCACGTGTTGCATTAAAAGCGCCTTCAGCGTTTCGTATGGAAGGGAAATTGGCGAATCCGGATAAGCCAAATTTTTTATTAACGTATAAGCATATTTTCCGATTGAATTTAGAAAATGAACAGACTTTTTATCATTTTCTGCTTTCGGCTGTATTATACACCAAATTTCGAATCTTTCATAATAGACTTCAATTTCTCTGGCCTTTGCATTTATGTCGACAGGTTCCAGAATTGAATTTGACATGAATAATTACTGATTGCGACGCCAAATGTAATGAATTGAATTGTATTGATTTGAATAACCAGCCCAAGAATGTAAGTGAGAGAACTTAAATAACAGTATTATTGATTATTGTTGAATGAATGATGATGAATGATTGAGTATCATTGATCGTTAATCGAGCAATCACCACAACTCAGTGAATGACAGTAGTGTGACGATGATGCTACCTCAGGGAAATTGTACTTCAACATTAAAGAGCGCCGCCCTGGCGCTACCTCCTTCATAGGATGAATCGTTTTTGATATACAGTGACTCGGAGCACGAAGATGAAATTAGATGCCAAGAGTTGTCGTCCGCTTTAAAAAGGAATGTTCCGTCTTCTGATGAAAAAAAGCCTTCGACAAACGTGAAGCAGCCTTGAGTATTACGCTTGGATCGTCTCCGTCTTGCGTCGCGATGATGTACGCTATGAGAGACTGAGTCTGACCACCATTGAAGTTTACTCTTTTTGCGAACGGGTACTATAGGAGCAAATCGATCTTGAAGTTAAAGAATGTTTGTTTTGATCTGCCCTTACATCTTATCCACATATTCAATGTTTTGCCATGGCAGTAACGCTACTGCCTCAGTAAGGCAGCAGGTTCGATCCTATGAATGCATCGAGACAGCTTAAGCGGGGGTTTACCAAATGACAACAAGAAGAAAAATTGACTCTATTCATATAAACGAATTTTTAGCAGTTACAAATATTTCACCAAATAATTTAAAACAAATTGACCGACATGTCCCAATATCAATTTTTCGACTTAACGATGTTTCTTTCCGGTCTTCATTGATATTTTCCACAAGTGATAAAGTTTATTAACAAATGGTGTAACCAAAAGTTTTGAGACAAAAGTGTCACAACAATTCCCGGTATCTCGTAATTTATTTAAAAGTGCGCGTCAAAAATTGGCCTTAGTTGATACGAAAAAATGACGCATTTTACCTAGAGCTAGCGTTGATATTTACCGAAAATTTTTGAAAAAACCTGCGGAGAAATTAATTTTATTCACGGCCGATTTGAAGGTCCCGCAAGACAAGAGTAACTCGCTGGCTAACACTACATGGTCGTTTTTTCCTAGTGGTGTTAGGAAGACCACATTTTCTATACCGATTTCGGCAGTTGAATTAACTAGGTCAAGAATAGATGAAGATTGAATCTCGCGGAATCTAGCTGGTTCGTTTACGTGATGGTGAAGGGCTTAGAAGTATAACCAGTCCGGAAAATCGGTCGCTTTTCCTGGTTTGGTGCTCCCAGTTTATTCCGGGGTGACTAAAATCACCGGACATTACAACACGTGATGCTATGGCCATTAGAGACAAAAACTGAGCTTTCTTCTTGCGAACTAGTGTTTGGACTATGTTAGACAGCATACTACTATAAGCGTGCATCCATGCATGATTAACGCAGATATTATTTGCACGTTCGTTGTAGAAAGAGAAATAATTTTATGAAAAGGAATAGTATTAATAATATGAGCAGCGCCCCTCCTGCAAGCTAACCATGATGTCGATCCCTTCTTACGGCGCAAACCTATCAGCTATGGCAGCTGGTACATGTTCATTATAAGACAACCATGATTTCGTGTCACCCACAATTTTGTAGTGGGTGTCGTCAACTCTACAGAGGAATTCAGCTTATTTATTTCTAACGTTACAAGCGTTCGTACGAAACAGGAGAGCACAATCACATGGGGACGGAATCCCGGTGTTAGGGGTTCCCTTATGAACTGTTTGTCCTCGGGCGTAATACCCAAGGCTGCTTCGCCTTTGTCGATGGGCGGGTAAGTGTGATCTTTTCCTTAACCTAGATAAGAGTCACTTGCTCTCTACACTGCCAGGCAACATGTTTGTGTCTACGCCCTCAGCTCACACGGAGTTCCGTAGGGTAAAGTCTACTAAGGACCTGGAAATCGTAGTCTCCGCAAACTTTAGGTGGGCTGACCAATTTGCTGCTGCGGCTCAAAGGACCAGGAGGAAACTCTTTTGACTACGTTTAGCCATCACTTGCAGAAAAGCTAAGGTGTTATTGCCCCTCTAAAAGGCAATAGTAAGGCTACATTCAGAGTACTGTATCCAGGCTTGAAAGCCATATTACCAGAAGGATATCGTGTAGCTAGAAAAGGTAGAGAAGCTGACTACTCGCATGATCGAGGGGTTAGCATACACCAATTATGAAAATCGTCTATTAGCACTAGAACATTTCTCGCTTAGAAGAAGGCAACTAAGGGGATCTTATAGAGACCTTAAAGGTTGTCAAAGGATTAATTTGTCTCGAATTCGATGACTTCTTTCGGTTCTCTCCTTTGGTTGGTACACGAGGGCACAGTCTTACGGTAAGTAAACAGCACACCAGGCTCGAATCCAGAACGTACTTCTTTAGCATCCGTATAGTGAACGCGTAGAACTCACTTCCCGCAGAACTAATCATGGCAACTTCAGTAATTGCGTCCAAACATGGGCTAGACGAACAGTGGCAGGTGCTTTTCCTGGAGCATTACTCACAAGACTAAATCCTTCTATATTCATGATTAAAATCCACAATCATATCCGGAAAAACATCTTGGAACACAAAAAGAGTTTCTTTTATTTTCCTAAATACAACCAGCGTTCCAGCATTCGGGTAGCAAAGTAGCAAAACCGAAGAGCAACCCAGATAAGCGCCGATGAAATAACTCCGCAACAGCGGATATTTCAATCAAGAACGCTTAAGTGCTGGTAGAAAATATAGGGGACGAATCTTGACTAAGTTGTGATGCAGAAAACGAAAGCCTCGCTTCGTATGTGCTCAACGCTTCTGCATTGAGAACCTCTACGCTCAACCTTCCAGCGATGTAGATTCTCCACACAGCACTAATTTGGACATACCAAAAAACTTAGTAATACCACGGGTTTTGCGCCCGAGGGTTGTCCGAAATTAGGCGGGGTACACCGAAATGCTGTGA
>JACCGJ010008060.1:0-35153 GCA_013407085.1 Atriophallophorus winterbourni
GATTAGCGGATTCTCTATTTAATAGTTCACTCGCAAACATGAGTATAGATGTCTGCGTAGACCTAATTATTTTATTGTTTAATCATGCTTGTTGAAAGAAACAGTTTCTGTGAGTTTTCTTATATTGAAATATTGAGGTGAATATCCATCAGATTCTATCCAAATGTAAATTGAGGTAAGAATGAGCAAGAAAGGCCTAAAGATTTACTGCCTGGAATGGGATTATCCGTCAAACTCAGAAGAAGAGAAAAACAAGTAAGAAAACTTGTTATTCTTGTATGCTTCACTGTGTTATAAAGCTGGAATAGGTGAATAAGTAAGCTAGTCACCAAGCAAGCAAAAAGCTTGACATAAGATTGATGTTAGTTCGAATCACCTGAATCCAAATCATAGGCTCTTGCATTGATCACCGTGAACGGCACAAAAGCAGCCGTGGGAGACGACTGTAAAAAGATAATTATAAACCCATACGATCACGTACACTCCACCACCTTTTTCTAGCTGTTTAGCTTTATCAGAGACACAGAAATTATAGGTTCAGGAGACTTGAAACCGTTGATTGGTTGTAAACAAAGTTATACTTGAATGCCAATATTACATAGTGTTTCGACAAGTAACACGATGTTTATTTGAACTAGCTTTCATTATCCTTCTCCAGACGGCAAACATTTTGCGCCGCTTTTGTCTCAACGGTTCATTATGATGAAACGCAATTAATTGGTGTTAAACTGTTATTGTAAGAACCCATGTGTTCGAAGCCTGTAACGGCTATAGAATTTCAAATATGTATCAGTGAAGCAGTATCATCGAGCATTAACAATATCGCGATCGCGTTTGCTCATAGAATAATCGTTTAATTCCGCACTTTGTGATAGTCCATCATATTTCAATCGACAGTACAGTTATTGAGCGTTTGTGCTCACATACGATGCGCAAGCAGTTTCTAGAAATATAACACTTATAGACACATTGATGCAAAATGCTGAATCATTTACAATCTGCTTCACATCAACTAAAGTGTTTTTATCGTAAACACGCTATGGATCTAGAGCAATCACTCCTCATAACCTGTTGACACTGCTCTAAGGCGTTCCTCCGACACTACGCCGCCAAAGAGGAAACGTAAATAGAGGACCACGGTTTTAATTTAGAGTTTTGAATGAAAATACACTGTTATCGCATAATATTGAAACCAAGTTGATATTGCATGACATGAACTAAAACTTTAACTATCCGGAGTGTAGAGTTATCAATCACTGCGTAACAAGCGCATTCACTGATCTGTAAATCGCTTTCATTACTGCTGATTTCAGTTGTCTTTGCAGTTGGAACAAACATAGCAATTGGACAAGTCCATCAAAAGTGTTTTCAAGGTTTTCCTATTTTGATGAATTGGAAAAATACGTAACGATTATTACAAGATTATTTTCATAATATGATTGTTCAAGCGTTGTTTGATTAACAATTGCATTGATGGCAACACGCAAAATAAATAAACATGGAGTACAGTCAGTATGGCTCTGGTATTAATGCACACCAAAATACAACAGCCACAATGACAGTTTATATATCGACAGGCTAGTTGATTGTACAGTACCTATCGGATAATATTTGGGAGATTCTGACTGATAACGATACCAACTATAAAGACCGTCTCCATTCGCCCTACGATGAAGTAGTTGATCGTGATCCGGGCACAAAGGATGCGAAAACAAATTGCTCTCTTTGATAAAATCTATCACAGAGCAAATAACTAAGTGATCGGTCGTACAAGAAACTATTGGTCTGTCTTGGTCTATGCGAATTTAGCAAAACGGATAATAAGCGATGTGTTTGTGACAAATGTAATTGTGTTCATGAGAGGAAATTCAATATAACACTTGTTTGAATTTTGGCGAGAGAGCGACACTTAAACATACCGTATCTCTTTACGTCCAAATTAACCCTTTGGGTTGTCAGCGTCTTTTTGACCGTACAAAATTGCCTTGAAATTTCCTACCTGAGCATGTGGTCGACTCTCATTTGCTGGCTCTTTTAAAGCGAAATTAGACATAAACATTTAAAATAACATTATTCGTCATCATTACATGTTTATATACTCTGTTAATTTTCTGCTAGCATTTATTGCATTTTCGTTCATATCGCAACCTCGTGGTGTTTTTGAGTATTTACTTTTTAACCATAAATTCTCGATATTTTGATTCCTTGCAATAGTATATCAAACAGCGTAATCACTCTGGAATAACCGTTGGAAATGTTGTTAGTTTCGTAAATAAAATATAACTTATGTTCCAAAGGACTCATCAAGTTAAAACACACATATAAGTTAGATTAGAGCTTGTTGAACACAAATATTATAAAGACAAGAAAGGTTTTGCATGCTTAGTCAGCAAAGAGTGATAATATGCTTCATATAAATTAAAAAAAACACATAAATACTCCATCTGGTTCAGAATATTTTGATTAATAGTTGACTTATGATTTAGCAAAAATTTACGGTTCCTATCATTTAATAAAAAGGGGATATTGGTTTTGGTGAGGATTTTTCCACCGCATAAATTCAAACGTTTATTTTTTTATTAATATTACTTAAATGATGATGGTAATATCGCGAACTTTTGTGTCATTTATGAAATTAATTTCAATTTTATCTAGTTGCCGTGAACGCCCTAATGGTTTCATAATAAAATGGATAAATTCTTACTATAATGTTGTGATTGCACTGGACCAAGTGATTTCCTTTTTGGTTGTAATGATTTTGCTTATTTGATGGTTTGTATATTTTGTTTCTCGTTTTACTCTTTCAGACAACATGGCGAGCGCGTGCAGATCTCATCTTTGAATCGTCATGAATATTAAATCTAATTTTTAGCGCTACGTTTTCATGCACAACACTGTTTCATATTGCGTAAAAGGGCGTGGCACAGCAGCTTATATTGCTTTTCTCTAGCTTTTAAATGCTAGTCAAACAATCAACCTCCGGTAAAAAAAGAATGGAAGGTAGCTCTAAAAGTCTGACAAATGGTATGTTTTTGTATGCAGCTGTCCAAGCTATGGGCTAGAGAGAATGACAACCGATGTTCTGAATATCACAATGTTTGTAAGGTGAGTAATAACCAAATTATGCACCCGCGACCCATACAGTTTGAAGATGGATCGATAGAGCATTTACTGATCGGTGGAAACTATGAAAAATGCACACGATTTTTTTGTCTAGAAAGATTTACACGAAAAATATTTCAATGTCAACCAGTTCTGGAAAACTACACTAAGCAGAACATTAGTAATATTGAACGATGTTCAATACGTCAACGTTTGTCAAATTGAACCATCGCGGCGAGGTCACAATTGGCACGTATTTACAGGACAATTCAGATGAAAGTGACAAACGTTGGAGACAATTTTGAGTTATTTGTTGCGATTAATGGATTTGCATATAAATAAGCTATCTGGGTATTATTCTGTGTCGTTTTTGTTGTAAAAGCTTGAATAATATGGTAAAACGTGTGATATTTTCTCCATGTTAGCGTCGAAATACACATGGTCTTTGATTTCTAAAACCTAACCAAGATAAACGAAATTGCTCATATTTGAAAAGACCTTCACTATTGTGAGTAAAATCAGGAAGTTACCCATTGGAAAGACCTCACTCGCGGTGCAAATTCGTTCAACAATATAGAGATGAAGGTTTTGCATTTTGCCTCAGGAGGTTGAAAGCACTTATTTTTATTCGCCTACTTTATATGCAGCGTTCGAAGTGTTACATATAAGCGGGAATACAGCATCTACTGCTCTTTGCAGTTAAACGCGTGTCGCGCCGACAGTTACAACTGTAGCGAATCGTTATGAGCGCAACGGAACAGATTCTTGCTTTTCATCCGGAATGCTTCGTCATGAAACACAACTTCTTTATGCTGATTTGATGTGCATTCATGGTTGATATCGAACGGGGACTAACAACAACAAACGACATTAAAAAATTGAATTTCAGTAGAAACTAAAGTCTATGTTAATCTAATTTCATGCTTCGAAACTAGTCAGATACATAAATGTCTCTCCTAGTTTAATGCTTTGGCATTCATTTCTTACTTGTAAAATCTCAAACTCAGGATAAAAATGTCGATATTGGTTGAGTCTCCAAAACTTTTTTTCAAAGCAGAAATAGCAAGCTCAAAAATGATCATCATCTCTCAATGTTCCTAACTTGGCTACATACGGGAGGAGATTTCCAGATTTTTTTATCTTGAATAAATTGCGATATCTATTGACATTTTGACTATTATTATGATTGACTTACTTGACTTGACTTATTCCTGTGAACTCCTGTTGGAGCATAGGGCTGCAACAACGCCACGCCAGCGAACTCTGTCCTGGGCTGCTATCCTCAGCTGAGTCCATGTCATTCCGGCATCCTTCGCTTCACTCACTACTGATCTTCTCCACGATTGCTTGGGTCGTCCCACTTTCCTTTTACCTTGTGGATTCCAGTCTAGTGCTAGCCTAGTGACGTTATCAGCTGGTTTGCGGAGTGTGTGACCTATTCATCCCCATTTTTTTCTTGATTTCCTGATGAACGGGGTTCTGGTTGGTTCTACGCCATAGGTCTGTGTTTGGAATCTTCTTAGGCCACCTGATGTTAAGAATGTGGCGCAAGCACTTGTTGACAAATATTTTTATCTTGTTGGTGATGTTGTGGGTAACCCGCCATGTTTCGGACCCGTAGAGGAGGACTGATTTTACGTTGGTGTTAAAGATGCCGAATTTGCTGCGCTGGGACAACGCCTTATATTTTCAGATGGGGCGCAGGGTGTTGAACGCTACCCTTGCTTTTCTGGTTCGGCTCTTGACGGCGTCCTATGTGCCACCATCAATGTGGACCACGCTTCCAAGGTAAACAAAGCGGTCAGTCTCCACCACGTCTTTTCCGTGTAGATGCATTGGCTGCTGTAGTTGGTTGTTCAATCGCATCACCTCGGTTTTCTTTATGTTGATTTCCAGGGCCGTCTTCTCTGCCTCATCCGCTAGGCGCGTTAGCTTAGACTGTGCATGCAGTTGCTTGTGAGACAGTAGGATGATGTCATCCGCAAAGTTAAGTTCTTCGAGTTGTTTGGTGGGGGTCCACTGGATGCCGGTGTTGCTGCCTTCTGTGGTTCTTCTCATAATACAGTCTATGACGATGATAATACGCACAGTGGCTATATGATCTATGCATGACCTATCTTTCCAAACCCCGCCTGTTCTGTTCTAAGTTTATTGTCTAACGCCTCTTTCAATCTCTCCAAGATGATTCTGGTCAGTACTTTGTGCTGGGGATGGACGGGAACATGATTCCTCGCCAGTTGCCGCATTGGGAAAGGTCGCCTTTCTTGTGGAGCTCAACCGAATGCTCGAGCTTCCAGTCAGCCGGAATTCTCCTGTTCCCATAACTCCAACAAGAAGGGGTGTAACATTTTCGCTGTCGCTGTCGCGTCTGCCTTTAGAGCTTCTGATGGGATGCCGTCAAGGCCTGGTGGCTTACCATTCTTCAGGGACTTGATGGCATTGATGATTTTTGCAATTGTTTGGGGGTTGATGTTAATGCATAGGGATTATTTTGCTGGTGATATATCAGGGGATGTTTGCGGAGGTGGTCTGTTTAGAAATTCTTCAAAATGTTTCACCCATTTTTTCCTTTGCCCCTCCTTGCTTGTCATGGTTTTTCCAAATTTGTCCTTGAATGGTTTGCTCGGTTTGCAACTCTTCACTGACAAGGCTCGGGTGATTTCGTATACCCTCTTCATGTTATTCTGCTTTGCCGCTAACTCTGCCTCCTCTGTTAGGTTGTGTATAAATTTCCTTTTGTCCTGTCTAGCACCCTTCTTCACTTCCCGGTTTGTCTCCCAATATTGTGCTTTGAGGTCTGCCTTCTGTTGCAAGTCACCGCATCTGCTAATTTCCATCTTTAGATCCCTCCTCTTCTTAATCTTCTTCCAGGTACCCTTCGTCAGCCATTCCTTCTGTTCCCTCTCTTTCTTCCCCAGAACTTTTGTGCACGCATCCTGCCAGGTCTTTCGTATTCCTGCCCAGTGATTTTCTATTGTTTAGTCGGCCAACTCCGACAGCGCCTCGAACCTATTCCTGACTTCACAGTTGAACTCTTCTGATTTCTTTTTGTCCATCAAGTACTGTGTGTTGAACCTGTGGTACGCTCTTCCTGACGAATCGTTGAAGGACTTCAGCTTGGTCCGCATTGTTGCAACCAGCAGGTGATGGTAGGAGGCTGCATCGGCGCCGCGCCTCACTCTGACGTCCAGCACACTACGCCTCCACTTTCTGTCTATGGTGAAGTGATCTATCTGATTTTCCGTCTTCCCATCGGGTGAAGTCCAAGTAGTCTTGTGGATCATTTTGTGAGGGTAAATGGTGCCACCTATTACTAAGTAATTAAACGAACAAAAGTCTGTGAACAGCTCTCCGTTCTCGTTGCAGGTACCCACGCCGTGTCTGCCCATGATGAGTTCCCTGCCTGTGTTGTCATCACCGACCTTAGCGTTTAAGTCGCCCATGACGATCTTCATGTCTCTGCGCGGAGTCCGGTCTAAAAGGGCCTGTAAAGAGTTGTAGAAATCTTCCTTCTCCTCTTCTTGGGCTGTGTTTGTTGGCGCATAACACTGGATGATGGTGATCCTCCTTCCCTTGGAGTTGACAAATTCCAAAAATGCTCCAATGGCACGCGTCTAATATAGCTTCTGACAACCAAGTCCAGCTCCTGGTCTGCACGCGTGGTCCTGTGTGACCCGGCGGAAATGCTTCTACTGACAGGAGAGAGGGTGAAGGCGGCTGACTGGCGCCTAAAAACCAGCATGCTTCGGGCAGGTGGATCTCGTAAGTCCATGAAGGCGTTCCGCCTATGGTAAGGAAAACCCTTATCTGAAACCTCCACTGCCTTGTGGCTACATCCAATCATGGAAAAGGCTTCAGGGGTCAACCTCGAGGAAAAATCCGGAGCCGGAGTCCCGTTAGGCAGTTCGAAGTTTATTCACCTTCGTCCTGCCAGCTCCTGCAACGGCATCGTTGTCCAAACGTATCAGCCTAGCTGTTCCTTTGGTTCCAGTGGTGCCGTGGAGAGGGAGCACTTGCTGCATGGGCAACAGCTAGTTCTCCATATTGAACTGCCCTGGCGTACACCTTAGAACTATTGGATCAAAATATTCGAATTTTATACATATATCCGGAGCTATTTGCTGTTTATCATAAATCTTTAATCTCGGACAACTTGCCCTTATCAGATAGATCAAGCCACAAATTTTCATCGATACGTTCACTCTTAACCAAAATGTAGACATTATTTCAACATAATTTATCTTGTTCAGTCACGCTAACCGTTCAATTACTATGACACAATATAATCTAAAGTGTATGCTTCATTGACAGCGGTAATTAATTCCTGTGGTATATAGTCCAGTGTCCATCTAATTGTATGAACCACTCGGGCGCGACTAGACAAGCCTCGCGGTAATGTGAAACAGTTTTTTCATTGTAACCGCTTTCCAATGCATAATGTATGCTAACAATCGCTACTTACTTGTCACGTGCTCGCAAGTGCATCCAAGCAACAAGCTTGCAAAACTAATGCAATTATCGGTCACTATCATCTATGCGCATCAATATTTAAACTCGCTAGTGTCATTTGGCGAACCTGTTTCCGTGGTGGCACTCAGCCGATGTCGATCTTGCCCTGCCAAAACTCGACAGTTGGGATCGCGTGAATTGCGACTTTGCCCTGGTGTGTATGCATTCACCCATTCCGAATGTCAGTTTAACAGGAGACAACGACGACACTGACGAGTTACGTGCCACGGTATGTCCACTGGTATAACTGTCCACCGAGTGTCCTGCTTATGACTCGGCATGTGTGCGTGAAGATTGACAGCTCAGATAACGTGCAAAACGAAATGCTAGTGAATGGAACTGTCAAGCTGCAGTTCTGAACGAATAGTAAGCAGACTGTTGTCATTAATGGTTCTTGCCAACGCGTATTTTCCAGTTGATAATGGAACTTGTGAACATCCGATTTCGATGGTATAAATTAGAATAATATGTCACCTAAGTCAAAAATAAACTGGTATCTCCGCAGACACTGTTCCATGCAGAGTAAATATTCAACTCTGCGCTCATAAAAATTACACCAAATCAACATCGACAGTTCCAGATTTACCTCGCACTTAATAGTATTTACTAGATACAACGGATTATTTACAATCCCCGCAAACAGCAATCATTCAAAATATAACATTTTCAATTCTCATTCTGATGTATTCGGGTAAATTTGACTTGGGCTCGGTTTCAAAATGCACCAAATATTTAGAGCCTGCGTAAAATAATGTAACGAAGGCAAGAGTATTTTATTAAAAGCTAGAATCTAACGATAAAACTAAGTACATATATTTGAATAACGGAAATCTGAATTTTGTCAGTATCAACATTTGACTCACCACAACCTTGAGAGAGACCTCCTAGATTCAAGGTCAGATGGGAAATTACCGATTATTCTATCCCTTATCAGAATGTTGTGGCTTATTTGGCCAGTGCTCCGGTTTCTTTAGGATAAAGCTGTATAAGTGATGTACATTCATATACTGGACCGAGCGGAGTAACCAGCGCTGATGATCACTTTGCATCATAGAGCGGTGAGAAATTTGATACTGTAGCAGGATTCCAACCTGGACCGACCATTTGAAAGTAGCGCCTACTGTTTGGTCTACAACAGAGGCAAGGAAGAATGCGATTATACCGAAAAAATACAACTAATCGTAAACAAGTTCAGCTTGTAATTCACTATTGGATCAGGTTGCCACGACCAAACATGATCTTGTTCTTGATCAAAGATCCTCATTTACATGCATTTACATCACTTTCGAAAGGTGAAATTACATACAATTCATCGTGTTATTATCGAATGGGCAAGATCCGAAGTACTCCTTATTCTACTTAAAGTTGCAATCTAAATGCCATGTTGAACGAAATAAAGTTAAAAGAACATGAAGTTAACAATAGAAAAAACGATGCAATATTCTCCTATGTTCCCACAAATTTATATAAATAGAATTTTAAATACCACTTTCTAGATAACCTTTATATATTTTTCGGTATTGATTATCTTTAAATGCATCCAGATTGAAAAAAACGGGAGGTTAAAAAATTTAATGTAAGTAAAGAGCAACCACGTAGGCTAACAGTAGATTATACAGTGCATACGGATTCTGAAACCAAATTATTTGATTACAACTGTCCTGTTTTATCTCAGCATTACGCAAGCTATTTGAGTAGGTATCGGTCGAGAGTAAATTATTTCAGATAAAACAGAAAAATTTCTTCCGCCGTTTCGCACCATGAATGCGAAATTTCAGAATTTCCATTTTGAGAACTAATAATATAAACAAAGTTATACATGAATGCCACTGTTACAACGAAGCACGATGTTAAAACACAGAATCACTTAGTGATTCCTGGTCAAGCACTCAATGGAAACTCTCCCCAGTTTTTCTTGTTGTTGCAGTTAAAATGAGAACGTGTGAATCACTATATGGGCTATCATTTACTATGGTATATCGTGTGAGAGACCGCTTCGTCTCTACGGTGTGGTAGAACCATTAACCATTAAACTCTAGTAGTGCATCTTCTGTAGAGAAGTTATTATGGTCAGCCCTTTGCAACATATAAACATTCTGAGGAAGGTGTCGGCGTGCAAATTGATTCACGGTGGTTACGGTGTGACATCGAATGCTATGCTGCCAGCTATTAATATTCCCGGCAATACTCAGACTGTTTCAATCACACCGGATTCCGGACGCCAATCAAGTTAAATCGATAGAAAATAGTTCGTATTCGAATACAAAACCTTATATGTGTTATGTGTAGACTTACGATCACGACATCGTTTCACTTTTTCTTCGGAAACGCGTCAATTTCTTTCTTACCCAACAGCACTCTCTGCGAAACCTGACCGTATTGTCCCTACCTGATGCGTGCCAACAGCGCGAAACTGGTCGTCGGGTGTATGTGACAGAAATGCATGCAATGCGTATTCTTTGGTAAACTCACTGGAAAATTCTTGAATCAGATTTTTAAATTGTCGCAATGCATTTTGATTACATGATTTTAACGAGATGAAAACTATACTTTTCTTTACTGTGTTATCTTCACCACTGAATGAGTAAAACAACGTATCAATGTATAATCTGATAAACTTGAACAATAATTCATAGCACCGATAAACATCTAAACCGCTACTCCCAATAAACCCTTATGGCTTTTCACTTCAACTTACGTGACGTGTGACAAGTTTTGCCAAGCAACAGTATTTTACCAAACGACAATGAACATAGCGAGTCAGTTGCTCGTTGACGCTCAAACACTTACCGTGAACCACATTGCAGTTATTGTCGATTTCTGTCACTTACAATTCTTCACTGATATCCATAGATTAGGATTCGCGTTAATTGGTAGCCCAGTTACCGTTTTTCGTGGAACCATGAGGCGCGTTGTTAATTGGCCTTGACATGTGACCACATATTGTTTGGCGCCGAAGTGTGTGCGTGCATCATGCTGCATCTTGGTAGCATCTGTTTACTCTGCATCCATGCAGAGCGTGTCCTGTAGTCCCACGCGAAAGCGATAATAGTGTGATGATAAACGAGTGACGGGTCAGTATGACGCCTTGGCGACTTCACCGATTTCATCCTAATGACAGCAAGCTTCAAAGAACATGCGTACGCCTAGTGGTTGTTATCCATTCCCACGCGAAACGTAGATTCGGCACGTGTAAACACACCTTTAGTGAAAGTGATGCGTGAGAGACCATATTTCAGTTATTCCTATCACCGTGTTGTATCTATCGGCGCCATGTCGTTTATGCGGGAAGCGTGACGAAAGGGGGGGCGGGGCAAACGTTGATGGTTGGCATCACGCAGCATACAGCGTAGCTCTTAGCATGAATGTTTTCGTTCGTTTAGTCGTGCACCGCCATCTATCCTTAGACGTGCTAAACAGCAGCGCGATAAAGGCGAAGCTAACCACCCGCCGCTGAAAAAATCATACGTGCTATGAATGCATATGCGCGTGTGTATGTATAGGTACAGTACTGTTAGGACGGGCACATACAAGGCCAACTCTTGACAGCACACCATGTACACGTGTCCGCGTGATGTAACATTAATCTGCCGTTCGGCCATTTTCCCATGCGTTTCTTGGCGCCAATTGTAATCGCGTAAATGTCCATGTTAGAATGTCACACATTTTGCGCAATAGATACTGATGCGAAATGGAATGAAAGTTTTTTTTGCTTTCACATATTTTACCGTTCAAGTTGGTGGGCGGGTACAAATGTAACAAAATGTTATAAACAATCAAATTAATCGGTTAATGCAACGTAAAACGAGTAAAAATGGTTTAAAAAATAATGATTGGCTGGCCTTTAGAACGTAAACAATTGACCATAGTTTAACAAACACAATTGATATTGTAAAATAGAAAGGTTATAGCACAGTAGAAGCGCTCTCTGGGGTTCAAGTTGACTAATTTTCAACAACAGCCATATTCGTTCGACCATTCTGAACGAAAGTTCATTGACAATCCTCAGTCATTCTTTTTTCGATGGAAATTTGATTGTTGCAACTTTGCGAATATCCTTCGTCAGAATGTAAGAAGCAACGGATACAATTGAAGCATTTCGTATAGCGCTGACTAGTCAACCATCAAGTCGTTGTCCGCAAAATTTTAAGTACGGAGAAGCACTCGTTATATCGCATGCTTCAGGAAAGAAAACAGATTTACGCTTCAGTGTTAGGTGTCGGCCATGCTGATATTACCGCTTAATTAACATTGGTTCAATGCCAAGATGTTTACTTGGTTTATAATCAACCACACCCAATCGATCATAGATAAAAATCATTACAACTACATTGGCAGTGTCAACTGTGGCAGTCGTCCCACCTCAAGCTAACGAAGTTCCATCAGATTTCGTAAAGATCATAGTTCAATCATATTACATTGACTAAATAGCATTTGGCTATACCAAAGTTGACATTATTCTTCGCGCAAGCAGGATGCGTCATATTGCGGAGCATTTATAGGTGTTTGTCAACTTAGCTTTCTACGAAGTGTTTGTCATTTTTTAGCTTCCACGAGATCAGCTGGTGTGGATGTCGTCCTAGGAACGATGTATATTTCATCAACATCGGCCAGGATTACTCCATTTTTTTCCGTTTCTGGCAAGGCCAGGGGCATATATGCAACGGTGCGCAGCTACTACCGATTCACATATTAGAAATAAGATGAAAGTGTAGTATCGATGAACAGACGGTTTAAATATTTTAACGTTTACGATAGGCTATTTCACTTGATTTATTATTTTTATTTGTCAAGATTTCATTTATGTTAAATGGGTTAACATACAGCTTACAGCAAAATGTCCTGTTAATGAAAGCACATTACCGGTAAGTCTTCATATATATTTGCCTTTGGATTAGTTAGATCTTTTTATTTGATCCTCGTTTTCAGAAAATCATCAAAGTGTTCTCGCTCGGCCCTTGTTTTAAAGAGGGAAGTGCTGTATTATGTATATCTGGAAATTACGTCATCCATACAACGAAACTGTTTCAACTATATGCGTTTCGTTTAGTTACATAATAAGTATTTATGTAATTGACGATCTTAAGCATCCCCAAACTTGATTGGGACGCCACTGTTCTATGAGCGGATGTGCATCATCCTACATTTTCACACAAACCAATAATACTTAAGAACTGTAGTAACAGCGTACAATGACTGAATGGTAAGCTAATTCGTGTTATAAAGATGTTTTATTCAATTTTTCTTGGGGTAGCATGGAATTTTCTCCGCTCATTTAGATCCTTGACGAGCAAACAGGCTCCAGTCTAATCATCTTCATCCATCACTAGCTCCCCACAGTCAATTATTCTGTTCGATAAAATTTAACAACGCTGTATTATTCAGTATAATAATTTCTGATAAATTGCTGTCAGTATCGATTTCATTCCACCGGAAATAATAAAGAATAATGTTCCATGAATTCAGCTTCACACTTGCAGCGTCTTTATTGATATGTTAAATTAAGACTAGAGTCGTTTATCCAATGTTGTTCACTTGTCAAACAATGCTCACAAACGATAATGCTTGTCACTTGAGCTGGATGACAGTGTACAAATAAGCGCGAGTATCTAGTCAGAGCTCATATTCGAATTGTGACAAATACGTTCTGATTAAACAACATCACTTGACAGACCACCATTGAGCAACCTACCATGTGCTCGTTCGCGGCAGAGCATAACGAACGAAGAGAGTGGAGGGTGACTGTGACGAGAGTCCCGTGAAGGCAAAGCCGTGTGATAATCAGAGAAGCGAGTGGAATCAGTTCGAGTTGAGCTTCGACTCATGGATACTGTGCTGCGGTAGGTGAGAATACATGTGTGGTGTTATCGTGAATGATAACTGATGTGTGCTTGGTTGTTTCTCACCGCAAATACTGAAACGGCAAGATTTCTGAAGGATGATATCTTACAACCAACATTGTGTAGAAATGAATCTTCGGAACTATGTTAGCTAATATTTTGCTGTGTGTATGATCGTTATTCTGTGAATATAGTAACGTTGGTAAAAAGAATTATGTATAAAACCACCGTAACATTTTTAACATTATTAAGGTGATAAACAACGTTTCATGCACTTTCGAGGAAAACATTTATGTATTTTGTTCACATCAAAAGTTCCAACTTTAACCTACGAATGCTATAGGTTAAAACGAGAATAATTGGCTGAGCGCTTTCGATTTATACAGTAACCATCATTTCTTGATTATACGCTGGATTTACAAGGTAACAAAATCACTTACGATCTTTAAAGCTGGTCCTTATATAGCATGCTCACATGGTGTATTGGGTTGTGGTCACGCCCGCAATAGTTCCTGATAAACATGATTTATGCTGACAATTCCTGTATTCATATTAGTAAAAACGATGAATGTACGATTGTTTGAGTTTCGGAATGGATTATATTAAAAGCCACATCTGTGATACACCGATATCCGAAAATGAGCTTTCAACATTCATGAAATGGACCTTACATCACGGAAAGATTCGATTAAATGTCACGAAAATTAAGAGAAAGGCATTAGCTTGAAGCCGAGGAGCAGGAAGTACAGTTGGTAGCTGAGTAATACAGATACCAGATAAGCGTCATAAATACAGCTATGGCAGTTGTGGAAAAGAATGTTAGGTCCGAAAGAAACTGCGTACGAATATTCGTGTGGAGTAAAGAATGCATGTGCATATGAGATTCTTCTATGTGAAGCAATTTCACATATATAAGTGATAGGTTGTTGATGCTGGCAAAGCAAAACAATTAATGAGACGATCTATGTTATTCCGACTTTGCATATGCTGAGAATTGTTTTGTGAGTTTATGATCGGCAGTAAATGACTGTGTTATGTCGCCTCTCGGTATTTTTGATTTTATTTAAATTTATCATGCACATCATCCCAAGTTGCGCTTTCACACGTGACAGGCACTGATTTGATCCTTCTCTGCTGTGAACAACAGATAAGCATACTTAAGCTAAATCTCCGCATAATCCATTCACGGTAGTTACCAATGGAGATCATGATAAATACTGCAGTACTCTAGTGCTTCATTTTGACGCAAGTATCGACATCATCAGCAACATCATAATATAAGATATAACTGACATTTTTTATAAAGATATCTTGAGATAACTGGTAAAACTGATCTTCAATAATGATACATTGTGAATGGTGATACGATGTTTCGATAAAGAAAGATACCTGTCCGTCAGAGTGTTAGCAATGTTCTAATCCTGTAAAGCAAAATGTTGTTTTAAGACGGTTTTAGGGATGTTGTCATAAGATGATATGCTTGTGATACAATTTTTTACAAAGGAGTGTGAGGAATATGCGGGTGAACAGTAAGGAAACGGAATATGTTAAAAGAAATTCGTGAACTGCACTCAGTATCTTTTTGTTCACGGAAAAGGTAACACTTAGATAGTTCCGTAGTATTTTTGTACTAGCTCTCTAGATCCCACAACAAACTATAAAAAGCTTCACGTCGGCCATCGCACAGAGATGCAGTAAAAACACGTTTTTCATGATTTAAAGGGAAGCGCACTTATTCTGAACCACAATTGGGAAGGATGTCTGCTGCGTGATGACGGTTGATCAAGCGATGGCGCGCAAATTTCGGTCATATTATTTTACCTTTCTGGGCCAGATGTGTTACATACCACCTGAGAAACGAGCTATTTGAGGACTTCAGTTTCAGATGTACTGCATTTTGCATGGTTAACTGCGTGCATTTATTTCTTGCCATCGAAATCCAGCTTCGGTTGATCTAGTGAATCGTTGGGCAATTTGCCCACGCGATCCTATGCGCAACACTTTGCTATTGTCATTACAATTGCCTTGTTGCTTTAACTTCTAGTAAATAATCAGCATACAGTCGATTAAGATTCTTTAGTCTCGACGTGTTTGCTTTGTTAGAAAAAAGAGGGACAAGAAAAGTCTCATTCTTTCTGATCGATTTCTTGACTCGCAGCATTTTTTAAATCTTGAATCTTGGATTATTCGGCATACATGTAAAGAGAGTACGTAAAAAAGTTTCGGATGTTCTACACATAGCGTTGCAACGCACATATAGCATCCAAGACGGTCGACTGGTTGCTATGACATTGTCTTACGCACAACATTGCAATCAAGTTACCAGTACGAAAACACCATTTTGTCAAGCATTTGACAAATTCTCGGTAAATAAGCCTTTCTGAGTCGTTGATTGGACCTCGTTTAATGGATGAATTTACCAACGGCATCTAACAATGGTTTTGAGGGGAAAAATTACTCAACTTCTCTTACTTGCATTTCCCACTCCTTATTTGGGGCTCTTCCCTTCAAGTATTAGATTCAGATAGATTATGTTAAGTTTGTTTAAAAATAACGGACGAGTAAAAAAACAAAGACAGTGTCGTGTTAGCTATTGAGATATGATCAACCAAATAACAATGTTCAATTATACTTGTTTCAATACTTGAATACATGTTTACAATGTGAACGATTTTTGATTATTACGTGGATGGAAAAACTTTAAACTTTAAGTCTTGTGCATGTAAATATAATAATTGACGTTCCGTATAAAACATTTGGGAATCTTTGGTATGATCCTTTATATTCATAGTTAATGAAATCTGAGTAATATAGGTAATATTCTGTAGTTGTGATAATTATGTATCACATTTTTGTTTCACCTGGACATTCTCGGCGAACATTTTAATGTCGACATCGACTTCTTTATATCTCCTACAATAACTGCACACACACACGATACCTAATTCATAGAAACATCTGTGGCATAATTTTATTGTTTGCACCCCATCACCTTCTCTCTTTTGTCACGAAACCATATCAACCGACCGTCGAGCAGCTGTTCCGCTAGGTTTCTTTTTTTCTAAATTTAGTGAGGCAGTTTAATGTCATTGGGAATCGTGCAAACTGCGGCAAAACACGTCCTGCCAAACACAAACAAACACACGTGCACAACGTGCAATGGCACCTTGGGTGCTTATCGTCGGGATCGTCATCCTCGCTGCGTATCGTTGCGCTAACACCTATTCTGCGTTTGGCAGAATTTACACAATGTGTGCATGTGTGTGCATGGTCGCCGGTCTGCGTGGGTCCACAAGGCAGCGGTGTGTGGCATCTGCGTCCGGCCAGTCTGCAATTAGGAGCGAGCATCAAGTACTTCGCTAAGCGGTTCCGAGTGTCGACAAGCACGGTTGCCGACCGCGCTTTCATCTTTTGCGCCTGTTAAGCTATGGTACAATTTGATAGATTTTGTGACCAGAAACAGGAGACATTTTTTTCAAATTGTTGCACCGGGTGCGGTTAAATTGTTAATTAATGTGAAGTGCGCATGTGAATTCTTATTGCAATCAAAAGGTTTATAAATAAAGATAATTTATGAGAAATATATGAACAAAAGAAAATTACGGGTAGAAATTTCATTACATTATTTACATATACGCTTATATAATCCCTTAATTTATTAGAACGACAGTGTATGAAGCGATTCTAAGTTCAGGTTTTAATGATAAATTTCTTATTTTCGAGTATTCGCGACGATTTTCACATGGATATTCATTCCATAATGCAATATTTTGAATTTTTTGTAATTTGTAAAACGGCATTATTGAACAAAAATGTTTATAACGTTTCTTTGAACATCATTTCATCCGGTGTTGACATAATTAATGACGGTAAGCTGATCCACAAAAACCATACACAGACGAGATGAAAGTTCCGGTGACAGTTTAATCGGGAATATGGTATTTGAAGGGTGAGATAGTGACTGTGGGTCGGGAGATTGGAACCAATTTTGAATAGGTGCCTGAGATGATGGGATACCCTATGGATTATTCGGTGAGTCCAAATTAGGTCGCCTCGAATGCGCCTGCGTTCGTGAGTGCACAATCCGAGCCTAACCAATCGTAACTCAGAGGGCAAATTATACAATAGGGTAACCATTTTAGTTGCCTTATGATAAATTCTCTCGAGTAGCGGAGATCTCTTCTTCCACTCATGGTGCTCAAGCTAGTGCTGCATAGTCAACTACTGTGTGTATGAATGTATTGAGTAGCTTTGTCGACGTGTGCGGCAAGAAACCTCTGAAAGGTCGTATGATCAAGCCGAGTATACTGCGTGCACGCTTAAAAACGGTCTCACACTACTGACTGATTTTCAAACCTCAACATACAAAGATATCAAGATCTTTCTCTGATGTAGTCCACTGAAACGTGTGACTGTCAAATGCTTTTGAGAACTTAATGCTTTTGTCCAATCGTTTAAAGTCGTGAACAAGTTAGTCAAGCATGAGCATGTTTCTAAATCCAAGTTGTTCCTTAGGAAAAAATTTAATGGCTCTCGAGGTGTCTGATAACATTTTCACACACCAAGCGTTCCAAAATCTTTAGAGACCACAGCAAATAGAGTCACAGGGCGATAATTAGCTGGATCTGAACGATTGCTAATTGATATATTGCTGTCATAACTCCACTTTTCCAGTCGGCTGGTACGATTGCCGTATTTAGTATGTTTAAATAAATCAAATAGCGGGCCGCAAAGCACCAGCTTAAATGATCTCAGAATAGCCGGCGCTACTCCGTCTTCCCCTGAAGATTTATTCACATTCAACTTGCGTGAATGCCTTCGTACAACCGTAGGATTCACATCGATATCACCTAGGATTTCCAGCTCTATTGAATCCGGCAAAGTTGTTGGTAGTGACTTATTCTTTTGACAAAAGTCTTGCGGGTTAAATGTTGCCAAAGAATCAGCTGTATTTCTTACAGAATCTGCCAATCCATCTGCTCTCTAAATAGGAAAATATCTCTGTTTAATCCTAGCCGCGTGGTTTACGATTGTGTACAGTAACTTAGGATGCCTTTCCTTCTGCTTTATCAGCATCCAATGATGAAATTGCTTATCATCGCGAATTAAGGACGTCACCTTGTTTCGCACATTTAGAAAATGTTCCCATTAAAGTAGCTGTGTTCCGCTCAAATTTCCCGCGTGACGCAATATTTCTAACAATTCTAGTGTGCATCTGATGAAGTGGGTGAGCGATATATCACATCAA
This sequence comes from Atriophallophorus winterbourni, assembly GCA_013407085.1. NCBI lineage: Eukaryota > Metazoa > Platyhelminthes > Trematoda > Plagiorchiida > Microphallidae > Atriophallophorus > Atriophallophorus winterbourni. Next base: position 18,700 of record JACCGJ010008060.1, read on the forward strand.
TAATGCCATTCTCTCCCCGAGCCCATGCACAAACTACACCACATGTTATCCTCTAGCTCGAAACATGAGTCAGAAACAGCTTTACAATCAAGACGCTCGTGGTAATACACAACTCCTCCACAACCTGTTGTTAAGCGGTTTCTCCAAAGCAGGACCATGCTGGGAATCGCCAGCTCCCAATCATTCGACTCAGCGTCATGAAAGCTGAGAAATGATTACTCAAATGAGTTAATTAAGCAAACATTGCGCATTTGTGTATAAAAAATAACGGTTTTGATATGTAGCGATGGTGTATGAATGGTGTCCATAGGTTCGACCGCCGACAGCCGTAACTTTGTGGTATTTTTGAAGCACTTCCTGAATTTGAGTCATCAACATCATCGTTCAGCAGTAATTCAGCTTGTGGTTCTGAGGCTGCATTTGGCGTCGCTGAGGATATTTCTCCTGTGTTATAAATAAGTATTTCTGACTAACCCTGCCATAGCACATTTTTGGAAAGTTGTCTTTAGAGGATGTCGTCAATCACCTTTATAATTTGGTGACCAGGGTATCCTGAAGGTATTCATAACAACACCCTCCAGCGCTCCTATCGTATTGACAAGGTAAACCTTTTGTTTATAGACGTGTTGCTGTTTAACAACCCTTAGCGTATTAGTAACATCTGGAACACTGTGTTCGTTAATCTTCTCGCGAACATCGAGATGTTCTTTCCTTTCCCACTAGAGTTTGTAGACGTAGATCCGAGTTTGGTACTTGGGAAACTCGCGCAGCAAGTAAGAATGCAAGTGGACAGTATCCAAGTCATTTTCAAGGTTTAGTGTTATTTTAAGTAATCGTGGTTAACTTAAATGTGGAGAGATTGGGTGGCGAAGCAAACGTATAACGGCTGTAGGCGTGATGGTCTCCGAAACCATCATCGTAAGAATGTGGTCCATTGCTCTAGGTCATTTCTCTGTTTATTCTCGCTGGATTCCTGTATGTTGGTACAGATTATATTAAGACTTTTGGAGTATTTTGCGCTGTGAATTGAGGTTTTGAATCCAGGATTTTAGCTGCATCTTTATCGGAGCGGACGGCTTCAGCTTTGTGACTTTTTTGCGCCATGGTAGTTTTCGTCGGTCATCCCGTTAACAATCGATTTCATAAAGGTGGTGTCTTGATAAGGAGTGTGCTATTGAAGGCTCTCCGGTGCGTTGGTAACAGCTGATCTTTCGCGCAGCATGATCTGTGGAGAAATGTTTCGCCTGGTTGGTATTCGAGACTATTTTCCAATTCTTCGAAAGCTATACGGGCAAACTTAGAGTTCTCAGCTGTGACCAGAGCCTTCACTGATTCCTTCAGCGCTTGTATGCTGAGCTCTAAGCTCAGTTTCGGATCATCCAGGTTGCATTACTGTGACACTTGTTAACGCAGACAAATCTTCGTTTTGTTTCGTTCGACAATTTCATACATATCTATCTTACGCCAGGCATGTTTTCATGATTTACGAGCGGTATCGCCTCCTGGTTCCGTGATTTGTCAAATTTTGCGTAACACGTGTTAGCAGTTACGACACGTGACAAATTTGACCTTATTACATTACATTCTCACGGACGACGCATGTTTCGCGAACAGCTGATCGTTTCATCTTAACGGGGTCAACCAAAAGTACAAACGAAATCCGAAAAAGTTGATACGACTGGGGTTGTTCGGCGTGGGATTGTGAGGATTTGGCGTTAAGTTGCGAGATCATGATCCCTACTAATGCACGAAACCAGTTGTGGGGAGTGTGTAATGAAAATGCGCATAAATGAGCATTTGAGGTGTAAGAATGCTTTGTTTCCCGGATTTAAAAGCGAATTCTAACACTAAGGCTCAGAATATCGGCATGAAATTGATTGCACTTTGATTATTTCTCCGATTCGTTTCCGACAGTGGTAAACACAAATAGGTTGATCTAACAACAGAAACATTAAAGCGATTCAAATAAGCGAACAACAGCAGAACATTCACTGATGATGCATGCAAAGAGCGACACGTCGTAGATGGATAATTCTTGTATGCGTAGATCCGTCGTAGCAGATAAATATCCACCAACTACCACTGCGTGTTGTCAGTAGAGCGCAACAAAATTAAAAAAACAGGCACACTCCACACCTAGTTAATGCTTCTCAAAAAACATATATTGCATTGTTTGCAAGCAGGTCATGTTTATTCGTTAAAACAATGGATTTTCAAACAGAAATACCGTATTCACCAGCATAACGATTCAAAAGCACGAATAGTTTAGGTTATTAGTATACCAAACGAATGTTCGAATCAACAGGGTACATTCACGGGTTATTGATGCTTCTAGTGACGTATCGCATGGTTCCGTCCTTGGGACAGTACTTTTCGTCGTTTGCATAAACGACCTTCCACAGATGCTCTCATTCAGATAGTTCCCTTTGTCAAATAAATTTAAATTTGAACCCGGATAACATCTACCGCGGACTGTGCACATCTGCATAGTGATTTAGATGCTCTCCATGAATTGTCGGTACGGAATAAACTATCACTCAATTCTCAAAAATGCTAAATGTTTCAAATTGGTGAGCTATTTCAAGATTCAAGAATTTATGGTCACAAAAACACATCGCTTCACAATTACCGTATCAAACTAAATATTCGTTCATTCATTCGTTTATTCGTTCATATTTCTATTTTGTTCGTATACTCAGTCTTGATATAATTACTAACTTGAAAAAGCAGTGGCCAAACTTCCTGTTATGAAGACAATAAAATCCTCCTGTTGCGTGCAAGTACGTCTTTTCGATTAAGCGGAAATCCTCCAATAAGTTTGGTCACGCCACTGCGATAGTCACATTGCTGTAGTGTTTAACGCTTGGCTGCTTCAAGATGCATGCACTTGTTCGATAGCTGCTAAGTCGTCGGTGAGGCGGCAGTGGAGTGATGAGCGGTTGACGCCGAATAGCGCGAACGCTTCATAGTGAGGAATTCGTTGGTGGTTTCTGTGGCCGATGATTGATGCTACCTTGGAGCACGCATGAAACTTTTTCTGTCATTTGTCTCTATATCTTGGATGTGATGTGGTGGTGAGCCACCTACATGAAGGCGATTTTGAAATGGAATAATAGATGCTGTTGAGTTAAAAGAATAACGAAAATCTGTGGGGTTTATTCACGCTAATAAAATACAAACTCCCTGAAGAGCATCTTAGGCTATCCGATAATGGTGTAGCTATATCACAAGCTTTAAGAAGAATACAGATATTCACAAAAATCATTTTTTTACAGTGTGGCAAAAGACGCGTTGGTTCACGCTACCATAAACCGGCTTTCGATTTTATCTGCGATTTGATGGCTGTGTGGTCTCTGGTGATTGTATCAGGCAGCTGAGAAATTCCTTCCGTTTCCTTATTGATTGACCCCTGGCAAACATTGTTTTGCCGGTTTGTCACAAACCACAAACACACACAAACACACTTCGAACGGCCGTTATTAATTTTACCAACTCGAGCCCCAATGAAAGTTTTTTGACTACAACTACTTCGCCCCCTCCCCGAAATCGCGCACAATTTACCGGGGCGTTGACACGGGGACTTGGAATTAAGCATGCGGAAAACACGCGTCCAGTCGAACAAGGACAGGATGGTCAACGACGCAAGATTTTCGGTTTTATGGGTTCTGTCGTACCGAAACAAAAACACCTGTCCCCCTGACGTGTTTGACCCTTGTTCATTGGAATGGGACCGTATCGGAGCTGAAGATCACACATTATGCGACGGCTGATTCGACGCTCCGAATGTATTTTTTCAAGCAAAACACAGTCCACTTACTGTCCAACGGGTGATGATGACGATGATGATAAGCGTTGTGCGAGAATCGTGTTTTATGTTCGTTACAGACTGTCATACTTGGATGATTTTAAGTTTGATTTTACTAATCTTTAACAATGCCCGAAAACCCTATCGGTTGAGTGAATATACACGAGGAATGAGTATACATTTTCATGTTAAAGAATTTCACTGATGAAAGTCTTACCACCTTAACTTGGACGACGATGGTGAACCAATCAAAATGTGAAATGACGATTGAAATAAGGCATAGTCTTCGAGGAAGTATTCAATTCAATTCAATTTTAATGGTCTAAAAAGCATATAGCTTTACAAAAAACCACAGAATAATATGACAACAACGAATAATATAACAAGCAAAAATGGGATTAGATTGCTTACTGAGCAGTTCAAGAACCAAGTAAATATCCAAAGGGCAGAAATTGTTTTCGATTGGTAGGATAACAAATGTAGGTGTATGGTGTTAAGATGTATAGTTTTCTTCGATGCACGGGTTCAGGGTCAAAAAGGCATCAAGGCTTCTCTTGAAAGTTTGCTGGTTTGGTTAGTTTACAACATTATCTGGCAGATTGTTCCAAGTAAAACAAACTCGCACGGCAAAAAAATGTCGTCTGCAGTTGAGTCTCGAGTGAGGGACAGTTAGAATAAATGTGTGAGCTCTTGTATTATGCGAGCTCCGTGGATTCAATAAGCATTGTAGAGGGTGATTTTCGGTATTCAAAATATTGTAAACCAGAATCAAATCACCTCGGAGACGACGACGTGAATAATCAAATAAATTTAGCGTTTTGATTCGCTCATTGAAGGGTTTCCGGCTCAGTCCAGTGACAAGTTTGGTAGCTCGGTGATATATTCGTTGAAAGATTAAAGCTCGGGTAGGCGGTGGTATGTTTGGTAGATGTTTTATGATCATAAATATCTTGAAATAAGTCGAAATAATTTGTGGTCTTTTTCATGCTTGATCAACAGTGAAAGGCTAGATATTCCATTGTTAGATTGATCCAAAATAGCCCAAGGTTTCGTATTCATACCCAATATCATCCATTGATGATGCATTTATTTACTTTATAATGTCCATTATAGCCGCTTTAAATGTAGCGGATGTAGCATGCAGTCGCCTGGTGCCGAATATTTAACCATGTTTCAAATTTGGTACATTGATTCCAAGCTATTAACTGCATACTGACAACCACTCGCGAAACGACCTGCCCGAGGCGAGCATGCTTTCGACGGAATCCAACCAACATCAAGAAGGCGTCCGCGGTTAGTTTGAGTAGTAGAGCATGGGCACTTCAATGAACGCTAAACACTAAACATTCATTTGCCGAGCTGCAAGTTTTCTTGAACATTCAAGCACTTTATGTTGTTAAAATAAAGCACATGCTATGTTGTTGTGGCATTACACGTGTACCAATTTATTAGGTATGCTACAGATGCAGATGCTACAGATACCTATTGATTTCCCTTCGTATCAGTATACTATCATATTATTCCATTTCAGAATCGAATTAATATTGAAAACAGATGTCTAGTATCGTAACTAAAACGTCCTGCTTATATACTAGCAAACGATACAACATTTAAACATCCATCTGTGCTTCTTAAACTAGTTTTAAATCATTCTATTCAAATTTAGCAAACGTTTTAACTTGAAACCATTGTTATACCAATTTGACACAGTGACACTTTGAAATGCCGATTGACCTAAAGGACACAAGTTCAATCTGTGCATGAACATTGTCAAAACCGGTCAATTCTGTACATATCCCATTGCCTAGAGGTGGTGTTAAAGTATACCTAGGTCCCATTTTACTACTATTTAAGACAGGTGCACTGTCTAAAGCTAGCTGGGTCAATTGCATAGAATGGGAAATGGTCGCATTCCAACAGATCAACTCAATGGAAAGTTGTAATCGGAATCGTGCTTGTGGTAAAATCACATTTGCAAAAGAGATATGATCTTTACCATACGATTTCGGAAGATCTTTCATTCGACCCATCACTTTGGAGGCGCAGTAAGAATCATCATCTTCTATCTGGGAAATAACAGATAATACTCTCGATTGCTGAAGTTAGATAACGGTGGCAGCGTGCAGATAGCACCGATCAACCAGAGCGCTACGAGAGAGATGGGTTATTCACGTAAAACGATGTGGATCATCAGGTTTTCGTGCGTTTGTGATGTATATCCATTGTCGAAATTGGCCGAATGAGGCCAATGTCAACTGTTTCAGTTTCCGGTAAATGTATTCTTACTATCCATAAAGATGCTAAAATCCCCCACCAGCACACTTCATAACGGTTTCGGGTGGGTTTCAGGTGGAAATAGTAAGCTCGGTTTCAGTGAGCCTTGAAACAATGTTACTATTTCATCTGATGAGCATCTATAATACGAAACCGGTAGCGGAATTTAAGTGTAAGAGCGGCAAAGAATCCCATAATCTCCTAATATAAGTTATTTCTTATTCACTATCCTTATTTGTCTGTCTGTTCATTGCATACAAAATACCACCGGTTTCCTACTGTTTGTACTCATCAGGTAGGTTCAATACCATCAGAATGTGTATGCCTTGAAATAGCGGAGAAATGGTAAAAAGGATAAAAGTTAAAGCCATTGCGGGTATGATTTGTATAGCCAACCCGTTCAATCTAATAGAAATCTTAATCCAGTTAAACGCATGGGCTTGAACGAAATATCAGCACTTTAATGCCATCCGATGGCACACACACGCACATCCAAAGACTGGTTTCCGGTTTTTGTACTTATCAGTACGGACTAGTACGATCCGAATCTGCATGAGGTGAACAAACGGAGAAACGGTGAACCAAGCTTGAACTTTGAAGTCGCCATCGGAAAAGTCATGCAACTAACAGTGTCTCTTTCATGTTCAAAACGTTTTCATCAAACAGGAGATGAACACCTTTTATGAAATGATAAGCAACACCCAGTAGCAGGCTGCGGCAAGGATAAACGAGCATTGATCCGCAGAGTTGATCCAAGGCCACATCCATCTACATCTTTGGTGTCTTGGCTTAACACTCAAACACATATTGACATTTTTCATCGCCATCAGACCACTCTAACGCATAAGACTGATGGGGTATCTCCAGGTCATTACTACCAAGCGGTATATGTAGCATGAGTTCACCCATATGACAGGAAGCTAATCTGTTGGGGATATTTTCGAGTGAGGTCAGTACACGTTCTCATAAGTGTGGCGAGGAAACATGACTAAGCATAGTTTACCCAAATTTACCACAGCGACGTTTTAGGAACCTCACGAACCTCTGGACTGAAAGACCTACTTGTCATGCAGTCCTGTTTTTGTGTTTTGTTCAATTCTGCTAATTAATATGGGAGATACTATTAGCAAAGTGTTTGCGAGTAGAGTGAATTTGGCTAACTTTCCTAATTATTCGGATGCCACTCGTATCACAGTCAAAAGATCAAATAGGTTACAGTTAGCCCTGTAGATTTACTATGATCGTATGTCCTAGCTGCTGCTTGTAAAGTCAACGTCTACAGATAAGCGAGGTGCGTTGATTCATAGCTTTGTGTATTGGATGCTGGTCGATACAGCGAATACGACACCATAGTCAACTAAGTGTACCAAACGTGTTATTTCAATTAATCCTATTATGCGAACTGAAAATATTCGGGTAAGGACCGCATAATCTCTTCAGTTATCACATTTACCGGTTTACGCTAACGGAGACGTAGATCAACCATGGCATCATGGCCTGCAAATGCCCGATAAAACAATTAAAATTTAATATTCTGGACATTGGTTTTGTAATCACTAGTGATGAAAATTTTCCGTGAGTGCTTTCATATATTGTACTCCTGTTATTCTAGCGATTTTGTATGGTGTAAAGAAACCTGTTGTTTACGGAGGTAAACGATAGAGTAGATGCGGTCCGGCCGATGATATGATATTTCGCATAATTTCAATGATTCGTTATTGGAACCAGGAAAATTTGTATGATATTTGAAGATGTTATTTTAAGTTAATCTTTTCTTATACCACATGCTTAGTCTATGTGATGATGGAAAATTGGAAAGGCGTATACCGTAGCAGCAAACCGTCGGATTTCGTGTCGCTTTCTTTGTATTGACTTCACCGAGCTGATTCAAGTTGACACTGTTCAATGTGGTATATTCGTAAACTTTTTCGCGGAAGAGTAACACCACATGCATGAAAAAGTAGTAATAGCAACGTAATCGTGAACCAAATTTAAGGCAACCGAGTTACTTGGCTTTCCTTTCAGAAACATGGTTTCCCGATCGGTATGAAACATATTCCAATTTCTTATTCAACTATGGTTTCGAAATGTATGCATTTGATCATCGTTTCTCCGTTGTTTTGAAAACCGCGATGTCCTAGGTCTTACTGCCGTACTTAACGAGTAGAAGCGGTCATAGTGTGTGATAAATAAGCATGTGAATACTAACAATAAATGAAATAAAAAATGAAATTTTAAATATCAAATCAAGCCATTTCAACCAGGGTTCACATGAGTGAAGTAAATTTGACGTCGACACGCGTCCTTCATGCTCTATTCGATCTAAACACCCGAAAGTCTCTTGGAGACGACGGTAACACCCCGCTCATATTTAAGTAATGTGGAAAATTGCTATACAACCCCTCATATAACAGTCCAAACAAAACACTGGCAAATGGTATGATTCATATAGATTGGAAACGTGGAATAATTTCTCTTAATTATAAAGGAGTAAATCGTTCAGATGTTTCTTATTACCGATCCGTTACTCTGTTACTTGTGATTTTCAAATTACTTGAGTGCTCCATTTGTGAGGATCTAATGAAACATTTTGAAAATAATCAGTTGCTTTCGAGAAAACAGCATGGATGTAGACGGAATTATTCTTGTTCATCCTAATTACTGATAACGCTGGATGATTGGACACAAGCGTTAGATAAACGGCAAGCGATTCATACCGCGTGATGGAAATGCATGCAAATGATGTTTTTGTTCAATCCTCCATGTTTAACCCAACTGCATGCATTGAACAGTTTGGTCCTGCCTACCTTATCCATCAGTAAGATACAAGTTCAAACTTTGTGCACAATAAATATGATTCACGTGAATCCCTGTAAACAGATCGGGTATACAATGGCCTTTGAGTGTGCTTTCGTGTCAAATAATCAAAGGTCCTCGGCACGCTTAGTGTATGTCCTTATATCTTATTGATCTTGCCAACCGGACAATGCCCGTCATTACTTCAATGGATATTTGCTGGGGTATGAGTGAATTCCCTACCGGATCATGCCTCGCGAGTTTTCAAAATTATGATATCACGAGCATAAATGTGCGTTATATGCTATTGATTGCAAACATAATCGAACTATCAGAAATACTACAAATGTATATGCGATAGTTGGGGAACTTCTCTCATTTTAACCTGAGCTAATTGCGAAACATTCACAATTCATATACTTTGCATTATAACCAGAACGCCTCCTCGCGTGACCTCGTTGTCTTCTAGTCATGTAATTGATGAAATCCACTCCTCACACAGCCAATGTAAACTATATTCGGTTTCATTTGCCTTCAGGGCGGGCGTGAATTAAAATTAGTCGGTGAAACTTCCGCACCAAGTTGGCGCTTTTTACCGTTTTGATGTTTACGCGTGTTTACGGGTGTGTTTATTTTCGTCATGTCGAACGTGTGTGTGCGTGCGTGCGTGCCCAAGTATTCGCCACCCGGTCGGTGGATAATATCGGTTCCGGAAATGTGAATCGAGCAATGATTCATATGTAGGCAGCCAGACGCCAAGATTCGGCAAGTCCCGGCCGAATACATGACATGAAACTATACAACAAATCCGGCTGATTAAACCCCACACCCGAATGAACACGGTCAGATCACCATGATAAGCCCACGACAACGGAGACGGATAAAAAATCATTGATTGGCCAAGCAAAAGGAAACTGTGAATAGGATAGCGGGAACAGCAAAGACACATGAAAAGTTATGTTACCAAACCGTTATCCTCGTAATATCATCTTTCTATTCCAGGTAGGATTCCTAATCATTTGCACGAGTGAATGGTTTTATGTATTGGTCAATTTAGGGTATCTGCATATATCTTATTTTAAGAATAACCTCAATAATTTGACGTTTTAAGGCGCTGGTTACGAGGCTCGCATTTGTGATTAAATGTTGATAGTAAGAACTAGAGTGGCAGTCGTTATCTTGAAACATTTACTATTCGAGTGGTTAATGGTGTGGAAACAAGAATTAGGTAAACAAAGTTAAAATGTATGCCACTGTAATATGGGGTTCTTAAAAAGAACCATGATGTCCAAATACAGAACCACAAAGTGATTCTTTGCCGAGCGCTCGAGGCGCTCATAAAAGACCAATGTATTGCGATGCTCATATCCCCATCACTTACACACCACTACCGGTTTCTGGCTGTTTGCCGTCATCAGGTGGAGACAGTAAGATCAGGTTCAGTGAGCCTTGAAACAGTTGTAAAATGGTATACAAAGTTATACTTGTATGCCACTGTTGTATAGGGTTCTTACAAAGAACAACGATGTTCGAATCACGCCTTCACTGCTTGACGGAGAATCACTTTGTGATTCTGTATTTGAACATCATGGGTACATCTCACATTTGGTTTCTTTCTTCAAGCGAGCAGCTATAGGTCCAACTTTCATTTTGCTGGATGTGTCCACGCATTTTTGTCCGTTTTCTAACTCCAGATTGATTCTTTAGATGGCCCAGCGCGTCTTGCCAATGACTTATGATGATAGCCTGAGGATCTCAAAATTGTAATTGATTTAATTGATTTTTTAACGACATTAGAATGAAACAAGCTGCTGCTGATGCTAACGCTTAACATGTTGTGTTGACGTAAGAATAAAAAACCAAATGATTCACTTTTTCAAGACACATTCACCAAGCAGAAATTTATTTTAATACATAGTGACCCTCTATATTGTGTTGCTCACATCCCCATCCTTTGATGGTGATATGTAAGGGATAGGGATGTGAGCACTAAATAATATATATTTCGCGCCTCGAGCGCTTTGTGATTCTGTTTAGCTTTGCACGCTTTGCCGCTTCAGTTTCGTAAGTTTAATCCTTGCATGCGCCATCTAAATATGCTTGTCGTTATGTAGAAGCTCAATTTTTTTAAACGATACTTGTGAATGCAGTGATTGAAGGACATTTGATCCACCTGTGTCTAATGAACGGCACGAGATTCAAACGTGTTAGTGCGACGCCAAGAGGACAGATACACAACCACATGTGTCATGACACCCAAAAATTTGAGGTGTCATTGTGCGTCTGTGTGTTCACCACGCCCCTTGCATTTGATTGGCTATTTTTGTGGACTGTTGTAATTGCGTGGACCAATCAAATTTAGATTGTAAGGTTGCGCCTAATGCGTTCGTTCGCAGGATCGCCGCACCTAATCTGCTGCGAGGGGACTATTGGTGCGACTCGTGTCTCACACCGCGCCGATCAAACGTCGGAAGTGTGGCGATGAAATATTCAAAGCCGGCCACGCTCTCACCCACCACCATTTTGGTAATGCATGCACACCACTGTACACGGACGCACCTGATTTCTGCGTCGCGCGTTCTACAGGTTGACTGGTGAGAACGCGTGAAGGTGCTGGCTTTGCCACCTATTACAGCCAAGCGAACACGTATCGGACATAAATACACTTCACCGTCGCTACCCGTTGAATTACACGTGAATTCATAACGCTCAGAGTCCAACTGTTATTCGATTTACACACCATGGCTTTTGATATACCGTTATCCCTTCAAGCAATGCAGCAACTGCTAGGCAAACCGTCCACGATGTTTATGGGAAAACCTGTCTGTGAATCAAGTTTGATGATAAACAATGGATCTAACCTTCACACTAATGAAATTTTAGATTTGATGCGACCGGATAAACTTTTACACAACTACAACGAAGACAGTCACACGAGTAATAACCCGGCAAGTTTCATGTGTAAAACGTCGAATGCTCCTTTGCCGTGGATTAAACCACAGTTACCGTTCTCGACAAATGGACCGAAAGCTTCCAGTGATATAACTGCTGAACTATTCAACAAAGCCTACCGGTTGTTCAGTGAGCTGTGCACGACAAATCAATCATGTAAACCGAAAGCACAATCCATGAAGCTCTCTGAAGCGCCGTACAACAACGCCTATAAACCTTTTAACTCGACCTCGACATCACACAATTACATCGAGCGAAATGTGTCCGATAACACCCGCATCGATGCTGACATGGGCTCTGGCGCCTACCCTTCCTCGGCTGCCACAATGGCTGCCATGGTTACTGCGCTTACAAGCGGAAACAGTTTCTCCCACACAACTCAACCGGCAAATCGAACAAATCCCAGTGATCAACAAGGTGTGACCAAATTTGTTCCGCCAAATCCGATCGCTGCCCTCAGCGCAAAACTAACTCATCGAGATGAAATGAATTCTCTTGTCCTGCCTAACGCCACCGTGTGTGAGATCGCGAATAGGTCTTCACAACTGACCGATTTCAAACCGGATTCGTCGTCCTTTCTGTTGTATCAAAAGTCGAACCTCTACAATGCACTCCATCCTGCAGATGACACGGAGCATCCGGAGGCAGAATCACACCGACCCAAGGTCGAATTGGTTGACAAACCATTGTGGGACAAGTTTCATTCGCATGGAACGGAAATGGTTATTACGAAAAGTGGCAGGTAAATTGTTTTCTTAGTCGAGAGTGAAATACATTACATTACATTTATTACTTTACATACAGACGTGCATACTGGAGTTAAATCTGACATCAACCGCTGAATTATGATTAGATTCCTGTAATCTGGAAAATAGTGATAGTACGAGTTTTTGTAATGTTTACAACCCAAGCACTTGCACCCCACTGTCAGTTTCAGGCTTTCTTTCATCATCAGGTTTAGACAGCTAGAAGATTACAAGGTTTATTGAGTCTTGAAGCACGTAAAATTTTAAGTAGAATTATAGTGTCCCTACCACGAACCCAGGTGTTGAATTGTATGATCACAACGTGTTTCTGAGTCCAGCGCTCAAGACGCTTACTAATGTTTTGCTCGCATCCCCTACAGCTTTATCTCACTACTTCCTGCAGACTGTTAGCCGTCATCATCTAGAAATGGTATGAAAACACAAGCCTGATCCAGGCAAAGTGCCGCACATTCACAGACTACACGTGGTCTAAGATAATGTCAGGTTGCCCAGGCCTCGACAGATATGAGGTAGATGGTTGAGTCAAGTTCAGTTGCCGCTAAACACAATGCTAGAGTGGTAAACTTTGTTTGACTCTGAAACCACAATTGAAAAATGTTCACACTACGATCCATTGTGGGTGATTTTCCGTCAAGCGTCGAAAAGCTTTCATATGACTAATTGTTAATAGCTCATATCATTCGTGAACGTTTAATTGTATAAAATCGTTCATAAACGAAAATGGGGCATTTTGCGTCCATTTTCCAAACTAAAACATCCTCTACTCTATTCAGCGAAAGAGTGTTGTCATATTCCTAAATAAACTAGGTGAAAGGATTATCACACACATTTTACTGCCTGTAATTGATAATCTCTCGAAGCGCCGTCGTTTATTTCCTGTGCGATTTCACGCTCGAGGTTCTGGTTTAAGCGGGAGGCCCGACGATCTGTGAACGAGAAGATAAGACTGCTGACACACGAGCCCGAATGAATACTCCCAAGGGAGATGAATAAAATGTAAAATAAAATGCGTGTTGTGTGTGCGCGCGCGTTGGAACGTTGTGGCCTGTAATTAAACTTAGTTAATAAAAGAAAACGCTGCTCGATTGACGTACAACATAATCATGCTTCACCTCTGCACTTCCTTCATTCATACGTCATGCCAACAGTCTTGTACCACTCTTCGTTACTCAAACCGTCAATGGGACTCCATTGGCGGATTGGCAAATGTCCCATGTCTAATGGCTCTTCTGCAAGAACACAGCTTCAAAAGAACATCTCGTTATGTTACTCCGAACGCGGAAACACCATTGTTATTGTTTGTTTAACTAAGATTGTGATTGGTTCTGCCTGAATGTGATATTTGTGTCACCGATGTAATGATTAATTAATTTAAAATATCACTGATATCATTAAGTCGATCATTTACCTTGGTAAAATAAATGCCATTCTTCAGCTTGGCAAAATGTTCTAGTGACTTTAATTTCCAATTTCGCGAGTGTCACTCATCTGCGCTACATAATTCCATTACGTTAAACCGAAATAAATTTTCGTTTAAGACGGTATTGTAAAACTCGTTGTTATACATCTACAACATGAAGCGTTATGCCTCAAGGTCAAAGGTGTCACATCGTCAGCTTTGGTCGTACCTAAATCTTCCTGTCGGAAATTTCCGTACTTGCACGATTGCCCTTAAGAAATGGAACTTTACATCCACAGTTTGTTTACTTTGGCAGTTCCAATTGGCCTGCTTTAATCGGTGAAACTTGATGGCTATTGAGCGTTGTTCGCATATTTTGTCCGGGAAAGCTTAACACAGAAGATCGCGATGGCTTCCAATTTGGTATTTTAACAATGATTTCTTGTTGACTAATTCAATATCAAGTGATTCCAAAGAGTAGGATTACTTAATGATTGTGAACGTTCGATTTATTATTAACAAATCAAGCTACCGTTAAGTTGAGTCAATATTCAAGTACTTTTAATTTGCGATTAATATTTATCGATTTTTAAGATGAATTTTGATTTTGATAAATCTACAAAGCATAATTATTTTTATTTATTGATAAAATAAAATATAAATTCGTGTCATGAAGTTTGTATTCAAAAATTAATACACTCATCGACAGGTAACAAGCACATGTTTTCTTGATGCACCGGTTAACACCGGTAGCACAGAAACCATCTCCCTATCATAACACGAGAATTTAGTAAAACGCACTACTCTTGATAACTCTCGAATAGGATTAACTAAGAGCTGTGATGCGTGAATCATCACCTTGAAAAATATCAAATCTTTTTGTGAAGATTAAGCGAATTAGGTAACCTGTTGACGAAAATATTCCTACTACAATTCAGCGCATCTTTTCTAAGGATGAAACTTGACTGGAATCGCTCTGATTGCAATCTATGTTGGCGATAACCAATTACTGACCTATCGGTTTCGAACCTCCATTTATTTGCATACGAATATTCAAGATCTCGAGCAATCTGGCGTACTGACCAACTGTGCTAGGATATGGCTTAAGACGTGTGTCCTCTATTTGGGAGGTGCTGGGTTGACGACACACGTTAATTTTCGTTTTGGAAAAGGCGCTTCATATAATTCATCCCCAAACCCAAGTGCAAAATGGGCATCAACAATACTCCGAGAAAATAACGCGGCAGCCTAGTACCATGTCCAATTGGTGAAATCCCATTGCAGAAAACCTGAAGTACACTAGCGGGAAGTGCCATTTGTGAGATCTCGTATTATCAGCAGTACATCACCTTCCGTAATATTCTAGTACCTAACAGCTTGTGTATCTCATTAGTTGTTTACTCACATGATCAAGTGGGCTGGGTTTCGAATTTGACAGAGTGTCCTCATGGTGTGAATCTGTAACGTAATGGGGATGGCTGGGCCGGAAATGGGGTTTGTCCTCGATCCACTTAACCTCGTCTCGTTAAGCTGGTCCCGTTAGCGAATAATGAATTTGGTGTTTGGATAATTCCATTTTTCGATCGTGAACAAAAAATGAGCGAACGGAAACAAACTGGCAGTCCAACACAGATGGGGGATGAGTGTGATGTGCGATAGTAAAGTGTGTCAATCAAAATCACGTTGATGTGCCGAACACAACCCTCTGGCACATCGGAGTTGCAAGAAGCGCTAAATAGACTAACGTAAACCGACAAGCAGAGGAATTTTTGGTTCTAGTAGCAACCAGTCTGAGAGATAGGTGGTACGAGCGATGTGCAAACAGTCAAGGTCGCGCAAAGAGGGTCAAAATAGCGAGGACAGGAAGGAAACCAGGTGCAGAAGTGAGGTAACTTTCGTTATGTGCAAGCAGTTTGTTTATTATTAATTTATACTTCTTTTTCTTCTTATACTTGTGATTCCTGACAACGTAATTAACGCTCTGAGGGGGCAGGCGTTTTTTGACATTTTTCACTGCAAAGAAACAGCTTCGTGCTGTTAAAACTGTAGAAAAGCACCGGATATGTTGACCCTGGCAGCCAACCACAATCCAACGGAGTCAGTGCTCATCCCTGTTTCACGTAAACCTTTTGAACGAAATAGAATGCCGTGGTTACTTGCGTAATAATTCCGCTACTCGTTTTACCTCCGGGTGTTGCGAGAGAATAGGTTAATCCCATATTTTCAATTTGTGCACCGAGCGAGGGGGTAGTAGCTCGGTAAGCCCTCGTTACCACTTGAGCATTACAGTACTTCTCGTGAATACGCGCTGTGGTTCAATTTTGTACCAGACGGTCGTGGAACCAGCCCTGAATACCATTTTACTTACTTAAATGAAACAATTGATTTGCATTTATTTGCGGAATTCCAACACAACGTGCATTTAAGAATCATTATCAATTGCCATAATTCAACAATTGCA